>APFE030826885.1:25771-56847 GCA_000404065.3 Pinus taeda | reverse complement strand
AGACGTGACCACCTCTTGTATTTCCTGCGTGCATGCCTCCCCAAATCCGCAGGTTTATGCGCTCAACGACAGATCCCGTGGTTTAAAGACACCGGAACACGTCTCTAGCCAAAAAAAAAAATCGCTAAAATTTGGAGATCCCACCGAGCCCTGGAAAGTACTCTGATACCACTTGTTATACTTCTTAACCTGCAAAGCAATACTGAACAGAGAATATGCGAGAAAAATACCCAGAACACAGAATATGCGAAGAAAATATACCCAGAACACAGAATAGCAATGATTTTATTACTCAGAGAGAAATGTTCACAGGTCTCTTCGAGGGGGAAACCTCCAATAGAGCAGAGCTCGATTACCAAACAAGACACGATACTCCTCGCAGGGAGTCTCTATCCTTTATATATGACACATACATGCAATACCACGGGTCAATACCGTGGGTTTTATTAATACCATCTATCTAATACTACCGCCCATGGACCCTTTATTTACTACTACCACCCATTTGTAACTAACTGTGGTCCCTTCATTAATTGCGGGTTAACCACTTACAAATATTAATATGGGCTTTATTGACTCTTGACTATGACGTGATCCCATGACATGAATAAGGGGGTTAGGGTGGGACCCTAACATTGTGTTGATCCAATTCCTATAGTGATGGTTGGGTTGGTTGTGCACCATGACCCGGAGGGCACGACAATGGTCCGAAACAGTTAGGAAGTATGGAAGGTTTTTTAAAATGAAAGGTGGAACATTTACTTCGACAAATTGCAGGGGTTTAACGAGGCAATTGTGATTGAATTTGCACTCAATTTAGAGGAAGGGAGCTCTCGGGTCCGGGGGATAGAAACCCCTGTTATAGAAGAAACCATTGCAGAGGTCAGTGGGCTAACCCAGCAGGGGAAAAAATGTTTTTCACGAAGAATCGCCCTCCTAGAGTTCCTCGAAGCATTTCTACAAGCCAGAAAAAATGTTCTTCAGAAAGGCCAGTGGTATGACTGGAATTCATTACCACACCCGTGGGGTGAGGTAGCAGGTTTTGAAATGAGATACATAACCTGTGAGTGGAGGTATGCCAACATGTTTAAATATCATTTTAGAATGTTGGCTCACCTCCAGTTCCCACAGTCAGAAGCCTTCTCATTGAATATGCCTTTCTTCTTGTTAAAGAGTCTCCAACTGATGGTGCACTCTCCTCAGCGTTCACGACAAGTGGTAGTAGTCATTACGAACCGTGGTCTGGTCCAGGTGCTAGTCATGCATGCAATCGGCCGACTTAAAATTCCATGGGAAACATTTCAGGATCCTATAGAGGAAGAGATAGCATCTACTAGAGCTGCTAGAGAACAAGAGCCGAAAGCGATGGAGGAAGGAACCAGAGCAGAGGATGCATACATAGATCAAGAAGAACCAGAAGAAATGGAGATGGAACTCGAGGGGCTAGAACTGAACCAAGAGCATGAACCAGAGAGGATAGTCAAGGCTGTTCAACAAGTACCAGCCTTGACTGTAGAACTGATTGAAAAAGAAGTACCACAACAAAGGGCCAATAAAGAAAGGGTCACCAGTACCATGACCGAGGCTGTCTCTCAAGAACCAGCCTCGACCATGGAGCCAGTGGAGAAATTCAGTAGCACTATAATAAGCGAAGAGGGACCACATCAGGCTAAGGTGGAGGAATTCATGAATATTGTGGCCAGGGGTGTTCCACAAGAACCACCCTCGACCGTAGAACCAATGGAGGAAGATGAAACAGGACGAGAGAGGCCCGAAGCTAAAAGAACCATGGGACCGACAGGAGGAGAGGCTATGGGAGTAATGGATGGAATTGACGCAATGACGCAAGAATCCATTTTTATCAATGTCGTGTTGGCAGAAACAGTGCCAGCATCATCTATTCGATGACTGTTGGATACAGAAGGTGGTGCTACACAAGAACCACCATCAACCTGTTCGGCCCTGGAGATTGCAGAAGAATTAGATGGTGAGACTGATGCTGCTCCACAAGAACTAGCATCAACCTCAAAACAGGGGACTACATAGGTAGAGGTTTCAAACTAGAGCAAAGACGCTACAGAGAGAGGGAAAGAGCCTGAAGCCACAACTAGGGCTGAGATAGATTAGGTAGGAAAATTCTTTCAATTTTCCTCTTACTTCTCTATTCCAAAAGGGGCGAGGGTATCTCGCTCTTCCCGACATGTAGAGGAGGATGTGACCATTCCACCAATTTTGAAGTTTTCTGGGTCGAATAAGGAACCAACTGCCACAGGTTTGTTGGTCGTAGACCTCCATAGAGACCTTTCCCAGGAACCCGTAATAAAGGAAGAGGCAGGTTTTTTTGAAACCAGGGAACCCGGAGGGGAAATTTTGGCTGAACCACCGATGGACATCCATCAAGTGAGCTCGCCACCTATCGAGATAACTTCACAACAAGACGAGGCAGGAGTCACTAAGGAAGTGGCTGCTCCCCAGGAAGAGATACCAAGCAAAATAGTCTCGTCAATTAGCCCTATGGACACTCCCTTGAGTAATCCACCACCTGTCGAACCGATTGTAGTACAAGATGAGGTGGTGGTCAAACAAGCATGGGTAGAATCGTGTGAACAACGAAGGCTTCCTATGAAGCAGAAATATTAGCTGCAATTCAAAGAAACAATGTGGCTCAAAAAAGAGGTTAAGAGGCTGAGAAGGAAAATGCACCAGTTGAAGAAACAGGTGAAGAAATATAAGCGTCAGGCTAATAAGCCCAAAGCCACAACGGATGAAACAGGGACATAGGTAGAAGGAGTGGAAACAACCTTGGTTGCCACTCAGACATACCCTATATAATATTTGTTTGAAGGCAGTGATTTTTCTTTGACAACTGAAGTACAAACCTGGAAATCCACTGTGCTGCAATATTAGAACAAAGCGAAGAAAGCCTAAGAACGAGAATCCATGGCTATCTTTCAATATGTGGAGCATATTGATATAATGCGATTGAGGCATACCAAGAAGCAACTCAAGGTGGAGTGGCTGGAAATGCAAGTGGCGGAGTTGAAAACTGACAAAGAGCAGATTCTCCATTTAGCACAAGAGGTGATGGCATGTCACCCTCCCGCTTCTAGCTATTCTTTATTTTTGGATGAACGTTTGCTTTTCTTCTGTTTGGAAAGTATCAAAAAATAAATTAGTCATGAGATTGAGGATGGTGTAGAGTTCCTCCGGATAATGAGAGCCCATGATGTGCCAACTCAATATTTGATTTGTGAGCTTTACATGCATGGGTATCTCCTACGTGTTGAGAGAGAATTTAATCCGGTTCCAGATGTGGGGGGCATTCATTTAAGGGCCCTCACCTCTTACACTTTCAATCAGATAAACTGGAAAAAGGCTTCTGACACGTTTGAGTCAAATCAGGCCACGAAGCCTTTTATGGTAAGAGGATAACCCGAGAGATCGGTGACTATGTATAATAATCACACTACATTTTTAGAAATAATGGGAAATAAAGAATGGATGCTAAGGACACAAAAGTGGTGCATCAATCTCTGTCTCAAATAATTGGTCACGTTTCAAGATGAGGCCCTGGATAGTTGTCAGAAAAGGTGGATTATGTCACCCACCTCTGTCCAGAACATAGAACTATTTGGAGCACCAAATTTTGCATGAGCACTCAACATGGTGCCAAGATATTTTGCATGCATCCAAATATGTGGGTTTTGGTGGATGGGAATTCAAGTTCAATACCCCATCTTTTGGTTGCAAGCAGAGCACTACACCCCATCCTATAATGTACCAAATGATTGGTGGAAGGAATTTCTTCTTTTGGAGGGGTTTAAGGTCCAAGGAATAGAGATGGACGAGGAATATGATCTCGCCCGACTTCATGAAGCACACGACTTATCCAACCCAGACCTGCGAAGATGGCGATCTGCACAAGGGCGTGCAAAAGGATAGTTGGGGGGAGATGTTGGGTACCAAATTGGCCTATATTTTCCCCACATTTCCACTCCTCTTTTCATCCCTTTTTATATTCATTCGCATACATTTACTATGCAAAACTATGTGGTAATTCCCCTTTATCATCTCTTGGGATATTTAATTAATGAGGTAGAGTCATGAGGTTTTTACCTATGTGAACCACTAAAATATGTTATGACCACAGATTATGGAGCGCAGACGTTGACTGCATGGCATATCACAGTAGTTCTGCGATCCATAGCAGCTGATCAACCATGATGAAACAACATAATTGATTTGTAGTTGTTCTTATCCCGTTTTGTATCATTCTTGTTCTTGCTCTCTTGGCGCTAGTGCTGTGGTTGAACTAATGTATATCTTTGGGCATCTAGTTTCCAAGTTATGGGGAGAGACGTTATTCCCTTTGTACTATATAAAACACAGGTCGTTCTTGTAAAAGACGGGTTGTTCTTTCACTGTGAGTAATGCAGCCCTGATCAAAGAGCTGGGCCCACTCTTATAATCAGGTGTTGCGTATTTCCTTATTATGTGTGTATTGTTTATTGTTGTGTTTATTTATTGATTGCTATTGCAGATTCTTTAGATCAATGTGAATACCTTTTTAAGTTCTACAGTTGAGTTTCTATTTCTGTTTCAGCAATTCTTTGATTTAGTAATCACAAACCCTTGGTCGATGACAGATTGTAACCTTTCCCCTGCATATAGCTTGCGTGTTGCCTTGAAAATAATACGCACCCGGATTGATACATTAATGTAAGAAAAGGGGTGGATAATTTGTTCATACCTAGACACCAACATGCTGAACATAAACAAATGCAATCTCAACTCATATACAGATCATCAACTGAAATAATAAACAAACACACAAGAGACACTGTTATTTTTGGACAATCATCCCTGGAAAAACCCAATGTGGGAAAACTGGTGCAACAGTTCTGAGGGTTTTATTATTATGCATATTTATTGAGTACAACTAGGGTGCCAAACTGGCTCACCCAATAGAGATTTCTACAAAACAATAATACCTCTTCCTGGAAGTAGATATTCAACTTCTCAGCACTAGTATGCCCCACAAAAATCCTTACGACGCTTATTCAAGGCTCTGTGTCAGCCCTACTAGCCTTTGTGTAGCTCTGGAACCCCATGCATCAACACTCTACCTCTCTGTGTTAGCTCTTTGTCCTTTTGTGTCACCCATGCAGGCTCCTCTGCCTCTCTACGGTAGCTCTTTGGCCTTCTGTGTCACCCACACAGGCCCCTCAGCTTCTGCGCAGTCTGTAGCTGCCTCTGCGTAGCCTCCTCACTCTCAGTGTTGAACCTATGGTACTATCTCTTCCTCTCTTCTATGTACTCACTGCCCCTCACTTCAACTCAGATCACTTGTTTGAATTTTCTCAACAAACCCCACTCCAAAAAGGTGAACTCATTGATTAATCTTGGTGTATCTCCAACTAACCCTCAAGCCTCCTCTTATATTTTACCTATTGAGTCTTCAACGGCCAAGATTAAGTCTCTAATCAACGACTAAGATTATATGTGGCTTGATCCATGTCATTTAGAACATTTCCACCGAATTTTATATTAATACCCATTAATATTTTAATTTTCCTAAGTTTAGACTTAGGAACTCCATTAAAAATATTAATTATTTTAATATCTCTCTAACTGAGTGGAATTTCCCCAAACTATATCTGGGTCTTGGAGATCTCATGTGCTTTAGCCTCTCCACCAATTTTCATGGCTAGATCATATCTGATGCTACCACAAATCAACACTACCTCTTAGCGAGGAATGTGCTCTAGTAATGTTCCACCACTGAACATCACATTGATCCTTCCACACCGATACATGTGTTGATGCTTGGCCTATTGCCCAACATCCACTATACTGTTGCCTCCTATACTTTTGTCCATGGCTCTGCCACTACCACTGCTACATCTGTACCGCAACTCCCTCTACATCCATGTTGTTACTGGTCCTTCCTCCCAACGCTGCATCTGCACTATAACTCTCTCTCAGCATGCGGCATCATGTTGCCTATAGCACTACCACTGCTAATTATTGCACTACAACTCAGTTACCGAGAAGTAAGTAACTTATCTACCCAACTCTTGACATCCTTGTCAGTCCGGAAGCCTCTTGATGCTGAAGCTACCTTTGTTGTTATCCTTCGCTCCCTCTGCTGCGACTGTGCTTCTGCAAACACCTTTGTGCCTCTCACACTGCTACAACCACCTTTGTGCCTCTCTACACTGCTGCAAGCACCTTTGTGCCTCTCGCACTGCTGCAACCCCCACTACGCTGCTAGGTACCTCTGCACTCTAGCCCTGCCTTGTCACTCCATCCACATCTTGCTTCAACCGACATCCATCATCCTGGTACTGTCATTTGATGATTTCATAGCCAGATATGACCCAAGAGTTTAGGTACCTCCAAGATCCTGCCCCTCATCTTCTGCAGTCCTCCTGACTACAGCTCGATGTCTCCCCACCTCTTCTCTAGATGTGCATCAGCACTCATGGCACAATCATCATTGGTCCTGACTTCTTTCTCTACCTTAGCCGGAGCTGCCTTGAAGTCAGAAGCCTCTCCCTTATTCTTCTTCTTGGGACAATGGGTTTCATAATGACCTAGCTCCCCACAATGGAAGCACTTCACCTTGGATATGTCCTTCCTCTTCCTCTTCCCTATTGTCCCGCAGATGCCAGAGTTGCATCCTCCTCCTCCTCTTTCTATATTTGATCCCCTTTGCTGCTAATCCCTACCTTGGTCAACCGTCTGATTTCTTCTTCGTGAGGAGATGCCCTCATCTCTTCCCATCCTCGAAGGTTAGCTCTACCCAAAATGCTTTGGAAAAATGTCTCCCAATCCTTGGAGACTACATTCAGCTCAGTCCTCACCATGAACTTCTGATCTGTCATGGCCCCTATGGAAGTAAGTTGGTCCCTAATCTCCTGCAATCTAAGAAGGTATAGATCTATATTCTCCCCCTTTTACATCTGATACGACCGGAGTTGATTCTCTAATAACATCTTCCACTGCACAAAAGTGCCCTAATACAATGTCGTCAAAGTATCCCACATCTCGTTTGTCGTGTTATTTTCGGCAATATGTGGTACGAAATGATCCTTGACCCCATCAAGGATTACGCACTTTTCCCTTGCCATTGCATCCTCATACTTCTCATTATCAGTTGGGTCGACTGGATAACCACGGTTGTCAAGGCGAAGCCCTTGATACGATGTCTATCCAATACTGGCAAGATCCTGGCCTTCCAGATGACAAAGTTGGAAGCTTCATCCAACCTGTCCTGATCCCTCAATCTATTCACTGCCATCTCTACTCTTTCTTTTGGACTCCCTCTGCGATTCGACTTCCCTCATGGAAATCTCCCTCTAAGTCCTTATTTTCGTGCTGGAAATATTCCCGCCAACTATCGATCCACTCCTCTTCGATCCTCTTTGCAACTGCAACTCAAATTTGGATTTCTTGGTTAGAAATATGTCAAGGCAATGACTCCCTCTACCTTGGTTTTGTCCCGTTAGGTACTGTTATGCTTCGGTAGCAATAACACCCCACCAACTTCCTAATCCAAAATCTACCCACAACTCCCTATGCCCCAGCAACTCAAGAAACTGAGCCTTCCAGCTCTCCACAATCCCAGCAAAGGATAAATCACTCCTCTGGCAAACTGTGTCAAGCTGAAGGAGTAGGATGATGTGGCTCTTTGTGAACCTCTTTTGCCTATCTCTACCTCTGTAGTGGCCTTCTCTTTGGCTCAAAATGATGAAATAGACCCTCTGCGTCACTCTTTCTCTGTTGCTTTCTTTTTAGGAGCAACTATGTTTCTCGGGACAGCTGCTACTGCTACAAATACCTCTTATTATGTTGGTGCATTTAGTCCTCCTGTGATTTGCAGCCCTTTGATACCATGTTGAAATTTCTAAGTCTGACACGTTAGAAATTCCTACTGCATTATCTAGTTTATTTCACCTACCTGTTTTATTCCTTAACAAATTATTTATCCATAAAAATACCGAACATAAACACAAATATAGTCTCAACTCATATACATATCATCAACAGAAATAATAGACAAACACATAAGGGACATCGTTATTTTTGGACAATCTCCCCTGGAAAAACCCAATGCCGGAAAACTGATGTAGCAATTCTGAGGGTTTTATTATTATGCATATTTCTTGAGTACAACTAGGGTACCAAACTGGCTCACCCAACAGATATTTCTACATGACAGTAATACCTCTTCTCGGAAGCATATATTCAGCTTCTCAGCACTAGTATTCCCCATGAAAATCCTTTCGGTGCTTCTTCAAGGCTCTGTTTTAGCCCTACTAGCCTCTGTGTAGCTCTGGAAGCCCCTGCGTTAGCCCTCTGCCTCTCTGGTTTAGCTCTCTGGCCTTCTGCGTCACCCATGTAGGCCCCTCAACTTTTGCGTAGTCTCTAGCTGCCTCTACGTGGCTCCTACTACCTCTGTGTAGCCTCCTTAGTCTCTATGTTGACCCTCTGGTACTTTATCTTCCTCTCTACTATGTACTCACTGCCCTTTGCTACAACTCATATCACTTGTTTGAATTTTCTCAGCAAACCCTGCTCCAAAAAATCAAACTGATTGATCACTCTTGGTGTATCTCCAACTAACCCTCAAGCCTCCTCTTATGCTTTTTCTGTTGAGTCTTCAACAGCCGAGATTAAGTCTCTAATCAACAACTAAGATTAGATTTGGCTCGATCCATGCCATTTAGAACATTCTCACCCAGTTTTATATTAATACCCATTAATATTTTATTTTTCCTAAGTTTAGACTTAGAAACTCCGTTAAAAATATTAATTATTTTAATATCTCTCTAACCGGGTGGAATTTCCACAAGCCATTTCTGGGTCTTGGATATATCATGTGCTTTAGCCTCTCCACCAATTCTCATGGCTATAGAACATGTGATGCTACCACAAATCAACAATATATGAGTTTACGATCTTCTGAGGTAATATAATCTTTAGCTTAGAAAAAAAGATCTTTGTTAAAAACCTTACTACAATAAGAGGAAATGATAAAAGAATGGAAAGAAATGAAAACAACACCAATCATTTCTTGATAATTATAAAGGTTAAGCCTAGGATAATTATAAGTGGGATATAAGTCCATTTGTTTATGGATCATATGGTATAAAAGTAGTTGAATCCTATATTTTGACACAAGTATTAGAAATTTGAAGAGAAAGCACTTTTAATATGGGTAAAGAAAACAAGAAAAGGTAGGAATACCTACATGCCATCAATACTCCTCTACAAGACAAGAATTGGTTTTGAAGGAGAATATCTATATGTATGACTAGAGGATAGTAAAGGAGAAGAATCTTGAGACATTTTCCAAATTATTTTTGGTGATAATATGTGACTTGATGAACATAAAGAGTCCATCATTATGGTTATGGAATATTTGGACAGCCAAAATGTTTACCAATATTTGGTGAATTTGAAAAGAATACCAAAGGAATTGGCTCCAAGCTATTAAGGTAAATGGGGTATAGTGGAGAAGGGATGTGTACCTATGCCCCATTGTAGTTGAACTAAGGAATAGCATTGAATACCTAGTTTAAAATGGAGGAAAGGGAAAGGCCAAGAACAATAATGCCACATTAGTGAAGGATAAGGATATGGAAAAATTGGCATGCTCATTAGAATAAAGAGAAACAAAAAATAAAGTTGAAAGCACACTTTCAGTCCATTCTTTTCATGACCAATTCTAGAAGGGGAGTGATGAGGAGAGTGCAAAGACTCAATTTCTACCAACACTTAGAAGAAGTTGTAATCAAATTAGTTGGAACATGAAGAATAATATCAACAAACCTATATCAAAAAATTCATCCCCTATTTGTCATTACTACAGGAAGAAGTATCATCGAACTGGAATTTGTTAGTACTCAGAGGCATGCTCATGCTATGGGAAGAAAGGGCATCATGTGGTATCTTGTTCGGAGAAGTAAGGTAGATTGATCCTTAAGGAAGAATGTTATGAAGAGTTCCCAAAACCAATAATGAATTCAGAGGAAATGGGAGAAAAGGAGTATGTCAATCAATCCATATAACAACATCAGAACACTTTTCCACCACTTCAAGCTAATTGGACATTAAGAACCAAGACTTTAAATTTCACTTCACATTGGGAATCACATAGCCAAGCAAAGAATGTGGAAAGTAAAGCTTAATGACGGTAGAGAAATCATTAGATTTCCAACCTAAGGAGCAAAATCTATCTAAGAAGTTATATAGAAGAGGTATGTATCCCCATAAAGAGGACCTCGAGATGATGCCAACAACCACGGTAAGCCCATTCTAGTTGTTACTTGCAATATTTCATAAGAAATTTCCTTTCTTTAAGATGTATTGGAGTTTCGTGCATGGAGTTCATTGACAGTGCCTTATCCTTTGATCATTCAAATATTGAGGAACAAATGAATGGTTGCAAGACGTAAGACTTACAAATGTATTCAAAAATTAATGAAGGTTATATAAATTATAAAAGGAAAAACAAGTGTAAAAAAAGTTAATTAAGACATAAAGAGGGGAAAAGGAATTAAATAAAATAGAAAAACTAAAATTGTAGAGGAAAAGAGAGAGGGAGAGAAATGAGAACTAAAAGGTTAGTCTCTTTATCTCTATTTTAGAAAATGGATAGCAGTTGATGAAGATTGAGAGACCCTAGCACACCAATCTCCTTTTTATAGGTTGCTTGTTTATGTTTTCTGCAATATATAGGTCTAGAGGTTGGGGAGGTTGTGCATGAAGAATTCCACATTTTCATGTATCATAAAGAAACATAAAAATGAATAAGAAAACTGATATTTACTTGATTATGTTAACATATTCAAAGATTGAACACCTTTTACCATGTTGATAGATTTAGAGATTGAACATCTATAATTGTGCCAAGATAAAAGAGATTTTATTTTATTATTAACAATATTTTTTTAATTCATTTATAATTACGTCAATCTTATGTAAATTTCTAAAAATATACTTCTCTTCTTAAATTACATATTACATGTTTATGTAATACAACTAATAAAACCAGAAAAAACCTTTATCAAACTTTCTTGGATTATTCATTATCTTTATTTTTCTTTACCATTATAATATGTAAAACCTGTTTTCTTATTTAAAATATCTCAGATTTTTTTTTTTTAATTAAGTAATATAATATATATTGATATAATTTTTCAATATAAATTTAACTTATTTATCTTTATTTTGTATTTTATAAAAAAACTACAAAATAAATATAACATGGATAAGACACTTCTACCTAAACAATAAAATACATATCGTGAAACGTTAAAAAAAAATAAAATATTACATATAACATCATACGAAACGAAAAAAAAATAGACATATTGAAAATGAATTTGCAATATTACGAAGACTTTAACTTAAAATAATTCCCTTTATGATGCTCACACACCTTATCTAGCCCTGGTTTCTGGTATAGATATCAGATTTCAATTTTTTATTTTTATTATTTTATTAACTAATATATTATATATTGATATAATTTTTTAATATAAATTTAACTTATTTATCTTTATTTTGTATTTCATAAAAAATAAAAAAAATAACATGGATAAGACACTTCTACCAAACAATAAAATACATATGTTACCACGTTTGAATAAAATATAATATTACATATAACATCAAACAAAACGAAAAAACAAAAAACATATTGAAAATGAATTTGCAATATTACGAAGACTTTAACTTAAAATAATTCCCTTTATGATACTCACATACCTTATCTAGCCATGGTTTCTGGTATAAATGTGCGTGTGATTGTAAGTTAAACTGCAATCATTAACTCATTATGAGATCCATTTAGTTAACCCATTATGAGATTCGTGTAGTTAACCTTCTACTAACAAAGTAGAAGGCTGGGCCTTAGCCAACCATCTCATTTCCCATTTAGGAAACGAAACGATTTCACACTTAATCACTTAATCATGCATGAAATAGAAATTAAACACGATGTGAAGAAAACATGGCAGGTTCCTTGTATTAACTTGATCAGAAAATATACATGATAGTGCGATTCTAGCCCAGAATCGAGGGCGATACAAAATTACAAAGTAAACAACATTACAACTCAGAGATCATTAGCTTGGCTTTACCTACAGTCTACATATACTGTCTATCGGCCTTCACTATATTCTGCTAATTACAGTGATTTCCTATTCAAGCCTTTCGACCGAACGAACTAACAAACAACATTGCAAAACCGGTTGATGGTTATAATAAGGCACAAACTTTGCTGGTCGTAGACCATATTATTGGCAAGAATCCATGACTATATGCTTCCAATGTCCATCCTCAGATGGTCTGCAACCGAACTAGGAGTCGTGGATCAAAACGCCTGCTTGGAATATCATGGAGATCACGAAGAACTCATTGGGGGTGAAGGAATCTGCCTACAATGATCACACTAAATAATGATTAACACTTAGTTCTTCAATTAATTCTAGGAAAGTTAAACATAAGTTACAAGAGATACTAAAAAGTATGAAATCTATGTAAAGTAATTAATAAAGCACTTAATAAATCTTAATTATGAAATACGAAGTATATGTAGGAATAGATAATTATCTTGGACTAGTGAAGGAATGAGAGGGTTACATAGAGATAAAATAGAGGTTAAGGCTTATGGGAGTAGGGTAAAAATAGAGAAATTTGAGATGCCAGCATCCTCCGATCCCTAAGCTTTTGTGAGTCCTCATACAACATTTTACCTTCTGCAAAAAATATTCAAAAATGGGTGGCCAGATCTCAATCTTGTACTTCAATAGTTATCCCTTATTTCATTACCTTTGGCTTTTTACCTCGCACTCCTTTCAGCTAATTAGTCACTTTCTTGAGGCGTTTATAGCACTTGGAAGCTCGATACTTCCATACTTCCACTTTCTATTTCTGCTTCTTGACTTCTGCGAGCAGTTCTACCTCACCTTGCTTTTGCTAATTTTGCTCCTTCATGACCTCGTTCAAAACCTCTAGGTCATTAACTTGTTGCTCTAATTCCACTATTCGGTTGTTGAGGTAGAGGGTAGAGGGCTCTGTGGTTAGATCCTTTGGTGTAAATACCTTCTTTGTAATGGACTCCAAGCAAGTCCCGCCATTGTCAAGACTAAGGTCATCCAACGTTTGCATTATGACATCACCAAAAGTTTTTGAACCCAGGGTTTCCTTATCACCGAGGGTTTTGATTCCCTCTACAACCTTCATGCCAAGGGTTTCATTACCTTTTGCACTTAACTCTACAGGGTTTTTAATGCCCTGTTCTTCTAATTCTTCAGGGAATTCAGTACCTTGTTCATTTAAACCTGCAGGGGCTTCAGTACCCTGTTCATAAAAAATATTGAGGGTTTTGATGTCTTGTTCATCGAAATTCTCGAGGGTCTCCATGTTTTGTGCATCATCATCCTCGTGACCCTCTTCCTAAACTTATTCTACACTCGGTGTCATCTGCTTCTTTCTTAGTTTGTGAACAAGGGTAGACAACAATATGTCGTCCTCATTTTCCACATTCTTCTCGTTCACCATGGTGTGGGCCACTACATCTGCAGGCACTGAAAGGTTATGGTCTTTCGGAGAAACCTGAGGTGATTTATCAATCACAATTGGAGAGCTTGACTGATACTGATTCGTCTCTAGAGAGACAGTCTTCTTCCTTGTTGAGGTTCTGGTTTCTCTTTTCTTTGCCGAGGACAGAGTGTCTTTGACAAAATTCTTTTCTGCTTGCATCAGTGTGCTTTTACCCTTTTACTTGGCAGGGGACGATGTCTTTGCCTTCTTTTTCTTGCTTGTACTTGTTCCAGCAGACTACCCTGCACTCTTCGCCCGAAACTCCTTTAGGAATGACTTCCAGGTCACTCCCTTCTCTTCCAACACTTTCTTGACGAAGATTGTGATAAGCCCATGATGGTATAGCTTATATGCAACTTGTCTTACGTTCCCACCTACAAACCTTTCGCCATTTTCTCGAGACTTCGGAGTAGGTAGTAAGGAAAATTGATAAGTTTCATGACTCAAAGTGCAACAACAATCTCATGTGGTACACGAATGCTAATGTGTAACCTCGTAGTCACAAATTTCTATAGTATGAACAAGAGGTCTCGCCATTTTCCAAGCATGGCGATATGCGGAAGCCCATTCTTCCAGGTAACCTTAAGCTTTTTGTCACTCACAAACCGATGCCATCATTTCTTTTGAAGGTGCTCCTTTTTGAACCACTACTCGCCTGTAGTTGGCAAGCTTGTAGATCGTGCTATGGACTTCTCCGTGACTTCGAATTCTAATGAGACAACCCTAGCTCAGCCTTCTTCAAATGTCTTCGCAAACTCCCACACCATGGCCATGTCGAAACCATCGAACTTCTACAAAAATGGAAGGAATCCAGATTCTTGCAATAGTGTAAGACTGCTTGAGTATTCTGCAGTCTATTCTATCTCCTTCAAGGACGATGGCTCATTGCTTATGGGAGCCGTGTTCAAATTTTCCACAATTCCTTGTCACAACCTCAAATGGATTTTAGTAAAGTTGTTGAGAATTTTATGCGAAGGTCCATCCATCCTTTCTCCTTTCAGTCCCATCCAACTGATCATGTTTAATGAAAAAAGAATGGCTCCTCGGTTCAGATGTGGATACGTATCATCCTGCTACGAGTGAGCAATAATGATTGGATGTGGTGAAGCCTTATGCGGCGATGGTGTAACTGTCATAATGATCGAGTTAAGAGGTAAGACAATGATGAACAAGTGATGGGAGATTGGTTCAAATGGAGGTGAGTCATGTGTTTTCAGACAATGTGTAGTATCCCATGGTCTACCTCATAATTCAATTAAGACATATTTCAACACCCATTAAAAAAATTAGATTTCAAAACCCAATATATCTTGTACTTTAAAAATCTTCCTAAGTCAGTAAATGATAAAACAAAGTATAAATTAAAATATATAATGTTATGATCTATCAGTGCAAGAATCACTCATGTATAGAGCAATAAAATTCCATAAACATTCTTCATAAGATGCTACTGCACTGTGTGAAATTTGTTTTGCACTTTCTTCCACAATCGGTCACACTCCTTTAGTGATCCTGCTTGCACTGCATCATGCTTGCACTGACTGCTTGCACTGTATCGTGCTTGCACTAACTACTTGCATTGCACATCTTGCACCAGGGATTTTACCAAAATAACAATTCTGATTGAACACAATTCTGTAGCTGGAATTTTTTTTTTGCCTAAATATATAAGGAAAGTTTTATTCGCCATCCATTGGTGTTTCATGAGCATGCCTTCTGGATTTGCCTGCATCAAATTCTACAATCAATTTATGGGGGAATAAAGAAGTGGGAAATGGGTTATTTTCTGAATGTGAAGGAGCATTACTACAGGGATTCCAAGAACAATATCACCAAGGGGGATAAACGAGAATGGGATGTGGAAAAAAATTCAAGGGAAATAGAGGGATTTTACGATATCGGGTAAGGGTAGTTTTCTTTAAAAGAAAGAGGAGGGTAATTCATTGGGAATTTAGAAAAAATAAAAAGTGGGAATTACGGAATAGAAAAATAGAAGAAAGACAAAATTTTATACTCAAGGTCTGCCTACACTAGTGCCGGAAAAAGTAATTGCAGCGGGAATTAAGCATTTACTTGCATAAAAATTTCCATGCTCGTTACCCCAAATTTGGGTAAGGGTTGGGTTCCTTGAACCTGCTTCTTCTTTATGGCAGCTAATATATCTAAAAATCAAGTAACATTCCCTTATTATTGCAATTTTGATCTTCCTATTGGCATGCTAGTTTTCAGGTTGATCCTTCTGCAATAATGTCAGTCAACTAATTTTCATAATTACAAGAAAAACAATGTCATTTTTTCTTTAAATGAGGAAAAGAAAGAATCAAAGCTTCAATAGGTTGGTGTTACCACCTACGAACTCCTTTTCAGATTGTTGTTAGACTTGTTGCATAAAATCTCCTTTAGTAAGGGGCTGAAAATATACCTTCAATCTATGCCCATTACTAGGAACACATAATTCCATCCTTCAATAGTTTTGATCTCTACCGCTCCATTTTCAAACACTTTGACCACCTCATAGGGTCCCATCTAGCATGTATGGAATTTTCCTTTAAAATATTTGAATTTAGAATCATAGAGGAGCACCTAATAACCTGGTTGGAATTGCTTGTTCTGGATAGACTTATCATGCCACTTCTTGCGATTTTGTTCAACCAAGATGTTTTGCTGAAAAACATCCCTTCAGAATTCATCCAACTCATTCAACTGTAGAAGACGTTGTTGTTGTGCTTCAAAGAGATCTAGACCCAAGTGGATTGCAGTCCTGAATATCCTGATCTGGAATTCTATTGGCAAGAGGGCTTGTTTCCTGTACACCAGCTCATATGGTGTGTGTCCTGTTCTATTCCTCCAATTGGTTAGGTATGCCCACAATGATTCTGGTAATTTTTCAGCGCAATCCTTTCTGCTAATATTCACTATCTTTGTGAGGATGGACTCAATCACTTTGTTTGTGGACTCCACCTGAGCATTTGTTTGCGGCTGATACGTTGCAGATTTCCTGTATCGTATTTTGTACTGCTCCATCACATCTTGTACCAAATTAGAAATAAATTGTGGTCCACTGTCAGAAAGAATTTCTCTAGGCACACCAAATCTCATAAATATTTTAGTAAAAATAAAATCAACAACTCTTTCAGTAGCAAAAGAAACAACTTTAGCTTCTACCCATTTTGTAACGATGTTATGAAACCAACTCACAAAAAGATAGAAAAGATAGATCAACGCCTTACAATTCGGCCTCTTCGAGGGGGAAACCTCCTTTACATTACACAAATGAACAATTCTTGGATGATTCAAATGACAAAACCTCCTTTCTATATATAAGAGCCTGAGGGGTCACAATATAACCAAGTCGACCTAACAATAATAATATAAAGGCACAAAAATAACAATAGAGGGATTCTATGGGGCACAATAATAACAATATGGGCACAATAGCGGCACAACAATAATAATAAGGGATACAATGACAATAGTAATGGGGGAATCACTAATATTATAGGAACCTAACATGACCCTCTCCTTCAAAAAAATGTTGTCCTCAATGCTTTAGTAGTTTTGGATGCTTCTGCATAAAATTCTCACCCTTTCGTGTAGAATCTTCAATGGATAAGTTCTTCCACTTGATGAGATACTCCGAAATTGATCGATTTCATAACTGTCAAGTTCTTGTTTCTGGGACTGCTTCCAGCTCCAATATAATTTTTCCTTCCTCGTCAATTTTTGGCAATATTGTTTGAATTGGGAGCTTGTCGCCTATAACCTTCTTTAAACATGAAACATGGAAAACTGGGTGCACTCGAGAAGTTGTAGGAAGCTCCAATTTGTATGCCATAGTACCAATATTTTGCAACACCTTGTACAGACCATAATACTTTGGTGATAATTTATTATCCTTCTTAGCTTGCTTGAGGGACATTTTCTTATATGGTTTTAGCCGTAGGAATACACAGTCACTTACATCAAAACGTCTTTCACTGCGATGTTGATCTGCCTGTTGTTTCATTCTATTATGCGCCAACGTCAGGTTATCCTTTAAGAGTTGGAGAACTTGTTGTCGATGCTCGATGTGATGTTCCACTGCTTAAACCTTAGAATTTTCTCTTAAATATGATATGATGGATGGTGGATGATATCTATAAAGTGCCATAAATGGGGTAATTCTTGCTGCAATATGGAAGGAAGTGTTGTACCACCATTTAGCTAGAGGCAACCATTTGACCCATTGTGTCTGTTTATCAGATACAAAGAAATGAAGATATCCTTCCAAACATTTGTTTATTATCTCAATTTTCCCATCAGATTTAGGATGATAAGATGAGCTATGAGCTAACTAAGTACCGAGAAAAGAAAATAATTATGTCCAAAAATTTCCAGTGAAAATGGGATCTTTGTCGCTTACAATATTCTTTGGGTTTCCATGTAGCTTTTGAATTGTTTCCATAAATGCAGTAGAAACTGTACTGACTTTAAATGGATGCGATAATGCACAAAAGCGTGCATACTTGGTAAGTCTATCAACTACCACCATGATGACACTCTTTCCTTCGAACTTGGGTAAATCTGTGATAAAATCCATTGAAGCCTCCTCCCAACGTTGGCTTGGAATGGAGAAAGGTTGTAAAAGACTTGAGCTCTTAATTGTTTCAACTTTATTTTTTTGTCAAACCAAACATTCTGCCACAAACTTATGAATAAAACAGATTTGGTTAAGAAGCATCTTTGTGAGTACTTGTGGTCCCCAACTCAAGGCTCCTCCGTTCAATGCAGTTTTTAAAATTTCAACCCCATAGACTTCAACTCACTGGTTTCTGGTATGAATGTGCGTGTGATTCTAAAAATTTATAAGCTAAACTGCCATCATTAACTCATTATGAAATCCACGTGGTTAACTACATTATGAGATCCGTGTGGCTACATAGGACAATGTAGAAGGTTTTTGTTTATCTTACGAATATTGATTTCTAACTAATATATTAAATATATTATGGGTAAAACAATATGAAAATTGATATTCCCATTTCGTTATTGGGTAGGGATTTTATGTTGTGCGGTACTCCATTATGAAAAATATAATACAAATATTTCCATTAACAAGGTTGGGATCAAAACCTAAAACCCATGATTTTGAGTTGTAAATTGTCTATGTAATTCGATTTAAAAATTAGACGGAGTCTAGGCATGAGCTAAAAGCGCATTTTGATTGTGAGCGTGAGGTGGGTTATCATTATCATAAAAGGTATGTGATTTAAAATTATTTTATGAGTTGATATAATCATGATTCAATGTCCCATTGTAACAATAATTGTTTTAATATGAAAATCAATCATGGTCAATTATGGTAAACATTGTTTATTTTAGGTTTTATAATATTTATCTTACAGTTTATATACCTTTGGTTTATAATATTAATCTTTTAGGTTTAATATTATTGCTTTGGGTTCATAATCCCTTGGGGTTTTAGTGTCACTCCTTTGGGTTTATTATTCCCTTCGGTCTATAATATCAAACCCTTGGGTTTATTAATGTAAGGGTTCATATTCCTAGGGTTTATGTTATTCCCTTGGGTTTCTCTATCTAAGGGTTCATATTCCTAGGGTTTGATATTATTCCTTTGCTTTTAATACTATTTCCTTGTATTTATAATCCCTTGGGTTCTTAGGATTAATCCCTTGGGTTTATAATATCACGATCTACCATGGTCAATTACGTTCAACCATAGTAAATCGTGGTCAGCAAAGGTCAACCATGTTCTCTAAAATCTATCTTGTTCAACCATGATTTATGATGGTCGACCATTGTCCAACGTCGCATTGTGGCAAAGATCGTCTCAATATGAAAATCAACCTTGGTTAACCATGGTCCAAGATAACATTGTGACAAAGATTGTCTCAATATGAAAATAAACCATGGTAAACCATCGTCGACCATGGTCAACCATCATCAACAATGGTCAACCATGGTCCAATGTTGCATTGTGACAAAGATTGTCACCCATGGTCCAACATTGCATTATGACAAAGATTGTGTCAATATGAAAATCAACAATGGTCAACCATGTTTATTTTGTGTTTACAATATTTATGTTATGGTTTACATACCTTGGGTTTCTAATCTTAAACCCTTAGGTTTAATATTATTCTTTTAGGTTTTTAGTATGAATCCCTTGGGTTTATTAATCTAAGGGTTCATATTCCTAGGGCATAATATTATTCATGAGGTTTATAATATTAATCTTAGGGTTTAATATAAATCCCTTGGGTTTATAGTCATGGTCAACCATGGACCAATGTCACATTGTGACAAAGATTTTCTCAATATGGAAATCAACCATGTTCAACCATCATCAACCATCGTCAACCATGGTCCAACGTCACATTCTGATAAACATTTTATTAAGATGAAAAAAACCATGGTAAACCATGGTCAACCATGTTCAATCATGGTCAACCATTGTCAAATGTCGTATTCTCACAAAGATTGTCTCAATATGAAAATCAATCATGGTCAATCATAGTCAACCATGGTTAATATGAAAATAAGTCATGGTCAATCATTGTCAACAATGGTCAATAAAGATGGTTGGCCATGGTCAAAAATGGTCCGAGGTCGCATTGTTACAAAGATTGTCTCAATATGAAAATTAGCCATTGTTAAACATGGTCAACCATGGTCCAACGTTGCATTGTGACAAATATTTTCTCAATATGTGATGAAAAGGAGAATTTGGGGGTTGCCCAAATTCCCAATTTCTTTAAAAAAAACAAGATCCTGGACCTGTGGGTTATGGCCCACTACGCTTCCATTGCGCACACACATTATAACATTATAACAGTACACCATATAAGAGTTGAACGCACACAACCACACATAATTTGCTAAATTGTAAACTCACACAAGCGTATACAATACTAGAACACATTTCACATATATATACAGAACAAATTACATTCCAGGCTAAGGCCTTTCAGCCTTAAACCCCAGCTCACAATCGACTACATCTTGCTCACTCACAGTTTTACTCACAAATAAGATATATTTCTCACACCCTATCACATTACATTTATATAAGATGCATTAAGAAGGATGATCACATCCTCTCCTGATTTTTCTCCACAAAAGCTTCATGCATGCACGCTTTAAATCTGTTTTATCCTTTTTAAATCTATTTTTCTGCTTTAAATCACACTTTTCTTTTGTTCTGATCCTCTGGTCCAGTTTGTTTGCTTTGTTGCTGGTTGCTCCTGCATCAGACTCCTAAGGCACAAAAATTTATGACCTCCTGGTCATATGCTTTTGGTCTTCGTAATATCTTTAACTTGTGAGCTGCAATCAACCTCTGCAACAGCAAGTCCTCCTTGCTGCCTCTTACCTCACCAAGCTCTCCTCTAGCCTTGGTCTTTTGGTAACCACTCTAGGCTATTGCAATCTTCTCATCTTCCTCTGCTGCCATCTGCACAACAGCAAGACCATAAACTCTCCATCTTTAACACAACTGTACCTCTTTCCACAGAATCTTACTGCTCTAATACCACCTGATGAAAATTGATAATTTGAGGGTGGCCCAAATTCCCAATTCCTTTAAAACTCTTGATCTAAGTCTCGACGAAAGCATTCTAAGACTTCAAACAGAGATCTTCTTTGACTATCGAACCAGCCCTTTAAAACAACGTTTGAATGCATGTTAAAGCAGTGATTTATACAACAAGATCCCAAAACTGATTTATCTGGTCGTTCACTCTGGTCGGCATCCGCTTCATCCAAATATTTTAGAGATTTGATCATCCTGTAAAAATAACAAGAGGAAAGCTCGTTGCAGCAGCGACAGGCCTTCGAATTTGACACATAATTATACACACGATACCCAACCGCTCCACCTTCTCCTGGCGGTGCACATTACAAGCGCTGTTCACACAATATCCACACAGTTCTGCGATTTTTCAATTAAACCATATAAATTACTACAGCATTCAATTATAGGAAATATCGCACGCACAGCTTCACAATTACACGCACGGCTATCAGCCTTTCAACAGATTTATGGTGCGCCTTAACACATTTTTACATAAGGTTTAGTTGCTGGTTCAATGCCACAACGTTCCCAAATGTAAATCCCTACTAAAAACCACCCAGCTTTACCGATCCACT
The DNA here is from genome assembly GCA_000404065.3 of Pinus taeda. NCBI lineage: Eukaryota > Viridiplantae > Streptophyta > Pinopsida > Pinales > Pinaceae > Pinus > Pinus taeda. The sequence goes on along the minus strand of APFE030826885.1, from coordinate 35,082 downwards.
GTTCTGTACACCGGATTTATAAATTATCACATCACAGGCATATAATTAAAATGCTATGAGAATAGCGCACACATGCCACTGTTAAAATGCAGACTCAGTCCTTCATAGATTAAACAATAACCAATTAACAGAACAGTTACAACAATTCAATTCACCATTGATCCTACAAGTGGTCAATGTCGATTGACAAGTTCACAACACGACTTAAGCCAATTATCAAATATACATAAACTTATAAATGGCACAGCATACACTAAACCCAGGTTTATATATATATCACAAAAAGATTACAAAATTAAGGCATTTCAGCCTTAAAACGAAGTCTTGCTCTACTACATCTTGACCCTCACAATATTTCTCACAGAACAGATATATACCACAAATGATGGACTGCCCGCTGGTTCCAATGACAATCTTCCAAATCTGGTTGCTATATCTTCTATGTCTTGGATTTGTTCTTTTCCCAATTCCTTGGGATCCTCAGTCATGTAATCAACACTTCCTCTGGTGAATTTCAATTCAACTTGGAATATGGTCCCTTTCTACTGAACTGTGGATGAACCTCTTCTTTGTTACCACGCACGCTCATGTAATATATATATGTCACCGCAATTGTGAATCAAAATCATAACGTATCAATAGTTGTGAAATGGCTGTCCATATGGTATATGCACATAGCACTTTCAGACGTTAACAATACAAATTTATATTGCATACAATAATTATGAATTCGCACCACAGGTTTTGAAACTTTAATAATACAAATACACAGAGTCTTCTAACAATATAAGGCAGCTGGTACCATGTAATACTACCCAACAACCGCCATTGAACAGCGCTGTAAGCACTACACCCACGTTATTGTAAATAAACGCTGTGTAAAATATAATAGCAGCATATGGACTTGTTTGGACAGCGGACGGAGGTATCCAGAAATACCACTATTAACCATATAAATTAACAATCACCACAGTAATTAGTTAGAATGACTGCATGTTACCAATTAGAATGACAGCACCAATGGAATGCCACCGCTTACAAATTCTGTACAGGCATACAGTCATAAAACCACACCGAATAGTATACTCTCCTCTCGAATTTTAAAGCAAGCCAATCTTATATTAAAACCATAAAATTTATCAACAGTGCGGAATTTTTATTTTTTTACACAGTTAAAACAGCATATCTCCACACAGGTCCGCACTCTTCCTCCATTCCAGACACACATTGTCTTTTTTTTTCATACATAAAAGAAAATTCTAATTCTAGACTCTTGCCTCAAAAGAAACTTTCCTTACTTAGCAGCTGAGTTTTCCATCTTTTTCCTTACTATTCCTAGCTACCTTATTACAAAAGCAATTACATTTAGAAAGTAGAAATACCTAAAAATCTTAGCTTTTCCTTGTTTTTTCTCAATACTAATCTAATCTGCCTTATTCTATCTAGATAAGATGGCATATTCTATTTCTAAATTTAACTAAAAAAAACATGGAAAACAGCAGGCTAAGGATCCCACTCCTTGCCTGTAGATTTTTATTTTTTATTTTTCCTGGAATAAATCAGAAGATTTTTCCTCTAAATCAGATGCTCCTGCATCAGACTCCTGAGGACAAAAATCTTCATGGGCTCCTGTCCATGAGCTGGTCTACAGATTTGCCCAGTTTCTGTAGAACATCTTCGGTGACCCAAGTAGCTTCAGTGATTGGCTGTCCTTTCCATTTGACCAGATACTGGAAGTATTCCCGTCTCCTTGTCTTCTTGTGCACCTGCTTGTCTAGAATTCTTTCTGGCTGTAAATTCCTTGCTGTGGGTAGTTGTTTTACCCAATTAACCTCTGTAGTCTCTGGATCCTGTATTGCATCATCTGTAGCTGTATCCTGATATTTATACAAGTCTGCAACATTAAAAATTGGTGATATTCCCACACCAGGTGGCAATTCAATCTCATAAGCATTTGCAGAGAACTTCCTTAGTATCTTGCATGGTCCAATTTTCTTAGACTTCAACTTATTATATTCACCTTTTGGAAATCTCTCCTTCCTGAGATGTGCTAACACCAAGTCTCCAACTTCAAAATTCACTTCTCTTCTCTTCATGTCTGCTCTAGCTTTATACTTGATGTTGCTATCTTGCAGCTGTTGTTTCACCTGTTCATGAATTGATTGCATTCTGGAAGCAAAGTCTTTCCCTTCTGCACTCCTCATTTCTTCTTTCCCCAAATTTCTTAGTTCAGATATTCCTCTAGGATGCATTCCATAAACAATATGGAATGGGCTTTGTCCTGTACTCCTGTTTGGCGAATCATTATATGCATACTCAACTTGCGGCAATACTTGATCCCATTGCTTTGGATGCTTTGTGGTAAGGCTCCTCAAAAGATTGCCTAAGCTTCTGTTCACAACTTCAGTCTGTCCATCCGTCTGAGGATGATAGGCTGAGGTGAAACTTAGTTTAGTTCCCAACTTCTTCCATAATGTTCGCCAGAAATGTCCCACGAACTTTGAATCCGTGTCTGAAACAATGCTTTTGGGCAACCCATGTAATCTTACAATTTCTTTAAAAAACAAGTTAGCAATGTGAGAAGCATCACTAGTTTTATAACAGGGAATAAAGTGTGCCATTTTTGAAACTCTATCTACTACAACAAAGATTGAATCATACCCTCTCTGAGTTTTGGGCAATCCCAACACAAAATCCATGCTTATCATATCCCAAGGCCTATCTGGAATGGGCAATGGAATATATAATCCGGTATTCTGGCTTCTTCCTTTTGCATACTCGCAAACCTTATAATTTCTTACATACTTCTCCACCTCAGATTTCATTCTTGGCCAGAAATAAAACCTGTGGGTTATGGCCCACTACGCTTCCACTGCGCACACACATTATAACATTATAACAGTACACCATATAAGAGTTGAACGCACACAACCACACATAATTTGCTAAATTGTAAACTCACACAAGCGTATACAATACTAGAACACATTTCACATATATATACAGAACAAATTACATTCCAGGCTAACGCCTTTCAGCTTTAAACCCCAGCTCACAATCGACTACATCTTGGTCACTCACAGTTTTACTCACAAATAAGATATATTTCTCACACCCTATCACATTACATTTATATAAGATGCATTAAGAAGGATGATCACATCCTCTCCTGATTTTTCTCCACAAAAGCTTCATGCATGCACGCTTTAAATCTGTTTTATCCTTTTTAAATCTATTTTTCTGCTTTAAATCACGCTTTTCTTTTCTTCTAATCCTCTGGTCCAGTTTGTTTGCTTTGTTGCTGGTTGCTCCTGCATCAAATTGCAGGTGGCCAATCCATTAGGACGTGGTAGTATTGATGAGTTACATATCATAAGTCTAGGGTACAAAGTATGACATTGATAGGGATAAAATAGATCTTCCAAAATACTTCAAGCCTGTGAAACGTAAATGTTCATGACATTTGGCCAGTTTACTTATACATTGTTGTGTAAATACACTACCTAGAAGATTAAATATAGCTGGGGCCAATCTATTACAAAAGTTCTTCATTTTTTGTATAATAATTTCTCACTGTAAAAACACTTTGGTTTCTGAAACTGGTTAACATACTCACTCTTTATGCACTCCATTGTCGTTCTTTCCTCTTTACGTAGCTCATAAAGATCAATTAGATGCTATTCTGAATCACTATATCAAAAGTATTACTCTAAAATATTAAAATCTTGGTATGGTACTGTACCACACGAAGATTTTTATCGTAAAATTTAAGACATAATAAATGGATTGGAAAACAATAAGAAATATTTGGGGTAGAATTTAATGTAGGTGACATAATTTTAAGTCACGGGTCAGCAGGACGAGAAGTAACAAATAAATTTATAATAAGTCTGTGAGACTGGAGAATACGATCAAGAAATGCAGAAGGGGTTGTCTAGGTCGCAATTTGGCATTGTTGAAATTTGGTGAAGAAAATTAATTTTAACAAATTTAATTTTGGAGGTATGTTTTTTGATGGATTAAAGTATTTAGTATCATCAAAAAAATTTAGGGCATCAAAAAAATTACATCTAAAATTCTGAAGTTTGATAATTATAATTTAAATTTTTAATTATTTTCTCAAAATCTTATTCCATTATTTTCTGAGTTAAATTCTGCCTTCTTTAAACTATTAAAATATTATCAACATGAAAAGAGGAATATTTCATTCAATGTTAACAATGCGATAAAACATTAATAAATTGTAGCTTTCAAAGTTGCAAATTTGATTTTCATTTAGGTAGTATCCCTGTAACATAATCCTAAACATTTAAAAAGAATTTGGATGATATTGTTGTGTAGAACAGATCTGACATATTTTTTTCTATACAGTTCATCTATAATTATAATCAAAGGATTTCAGATCATATTGTTATACATGATAGATCCGTCATACATTTTATAGACTGTTCGTCTAAAATTCTAATAGTGATTAAGACTTCAAGCAACGAATGTTGATAAACTAATAAAAGCTTAAAGATCAAACTAGTAACGAATTTTTGGGCATTCTTCCTTGGAAATTTATAATGTAGGACGCTCTATTTCTTAAGAATTCGAGAATTATTCTATAGCAGGTAGCATTGTAACTTTTCACAAAGTCCCTTTGTCTTAAATGAGCACCACATTGTTAAAAATACTGTGTTGCAGCCATGTATTGTAAGTATTAATTTTTTGTATTATTAAGCTAAGAAAATTGTTTGTTTGTACATTTTATCTTACTGCTCGACATCTTCAATAATGCATGCAGTCAATTATTGCAGTTGCATTTCTAAATTTTTTTTATCAAGTGTGCACATTGAAAGATTTCCTGTGAGAAAAGTTCTTCATTTCCTGTACAAAGAAGTTTTGAGGAAAAAAAATAATTCTCTCCCATCCATTCCCAATCAGGATGTGGCAAAAATATATTTGTGAAGTCTTAAAACAGTGATCCATTTCTGTGAAATATATACCAGAAACCAAAATATTGAGATGAACAATGGAAGAAGAAACAAAAACCACTTTTCATCTGCAGAAAGCCTGCCAAGAAAAATACAAAGTGTCAGCATCTTCAATTCAGGGAGTCATAAAATATAGAGAAAAATTGGTACACAACCATATGATTATCGGTAGATGCAATAATTAAATATCCAAACCAGTCGTGGAAGAAACATATACACAATTACGAAGGATGATTTTTTCGAAAAATAAAACTGCAAATTTCCCAGTGAGAACAAATAAGAGATTGAAATTATTTATTTTCTTTCATGAAAATTGGGAAAAATTAAATAAGATGATATATATAGAGAGAGGGAGTAGATTCTTGTGCATTTCCATAAAGAATCATTCTAAAGGTAAAGGCTCTTCTCAAAGAACTCCTCTCTTATATTCAGAGTGTTGGTAGAGTAGAAAATATGGATCCTTGTCAGGGGAGAAACACTACTCAAAGCTAAATAATATTTGTACTCCGAGTTGAAGTTCTTTTTGAGACACGCATTATTGGACAAATAGGAGAGACTTATTACAATCTTTGCATCATATTTATGTTAGAATTAATGGAGAATATGCTATTATTGTTATTTAGTTGTGATTTTCTTATTTTCTTGGGATATGATTTGTTGTCCCTAACAAATTGTATCTATTTAATATAATTATTCAGTTTTTATTTTCTTGGGATATGATTTGTTGTCTTTAACAAATTGTATTTATTTAATATTCAAATTAATGTGAAGTTATTGTGTGGCTTTTTCTTTGAGGTAGCTCCTAGTGATCCACACCTATGAGCTCCTCTTATTTTGGTTTATCATTTTATGTCTTCATTCTGCAACTCTTGACATGGTATCAGAGTAGCACGTTTGATGGAACCCATACATGAACCCATACCGGAGTGGGAATGGGAGCCTATACCTGAGTGGGAGGTCTCGTTGCTTGAAGGGAGAGTCATGCCGATCCACCTGTTGCACTTCCACAGTTTTTTATTTCAGTGACGGTGCGGATTCACTGTGGATACACGGGTAGAACCTTCGCGGATCCGAGTGGGAATGTAACGCCTTGTAGGTTCGTGCAGGAGCGCTTACCCCTCCCGTTGCGAAATGCGACTAAGTATGGGAGTAAGAGCGCTCTAACCATGCGGAGGCACAGTCAGCGCTTGCCCACTCCAACGATGGGTATAAGCACACGGTAGTGCGCATTCATTTGAGGCATCATCGAACATCTTCGCAAGCTCTTCGCACAAGTCTTGGTGCGCATAAGAGATGTGAAGGAGGTGAGACTACCGTAGGTCGCACATAGCAGATGTGCTCGCCGAGTCGGGCGACGAAGTGTTGTGTAGTGTGCGGGTAGGAGGTCGGGTGGACCGCCCGCCACGTGAGGGCACACGGGCGAGGTCGCGGTTGGACCACCCGCCCAAGGGGTGAACGCACACGGTGAGGGCGCCCGGTTGGAATGATACTTGGTCGGTGGGTCGTGCGGGTGTGCACGGGCGCGCCCGCCCGTTCGGGCAGACTTGTATTGTGACTTGTTGTATATTTTTCTTAAGGCGTAGGTGCCACCGCCGTGCACTCTTGCATGGACGGGCACACGCCTTGGGTTGTAATGCCGGTGGAGCAACGCTCCCGGCCATTGTAAAAATTCCTCTTATATAATAAAAGAAAGTTTACTCTTGCATATTCTTGATGTTCTTGGTATGTTTATCATGTTGTTATAATGGATTCCGCACATTATAATATAATTGAAGGTTTTTATACATGAATGAAGATGTAGTTCGTAAAGTAGCATAATCATGGAAACGGTTGGTTGCTTAGGCGATGCCGCACCCGCTCAACTTAAGAAAAAAAGAGTTGGGGGCGTGATAGGTGGTATCATAGCAAGTTCACAGATGGTGAAGCTGTTGCCGAATGATGAACGAAGTGAATGAATATGTATGCAAGGACAGGTTATGGAGAAATCATGGATGAACAGTCTGGGTTTCATGGACTTGATGGTCCGTGGGAAGACCACTCAAGCTCTTGTGGACACAGGGGCCACTCATAACTTTATGATGACACGGTTGGCAAGAGAGGTCGGACTAACGATCCTCCCATCGAACATGGAGGTCAAGGCAGTGAACTCTAAGGCTAAGGTGGCAGGTTTGGCACATGAAGTGCCGGTACAGATAAAAGACTCGACGGGTCAGTTGGACTTCACGGTGATGGAGATGAACGACTTTGATGTGATACTTGGACAAGATTTCTTGAAGGGCAACAGGGCTATTGTTGTCCCCTTCTATGATGAGGTGGTGCTGGTTGGACAGACATGAACTTGGACTTTGCCCACTCATAGGCAAAAGAGGGAAGTCAAGGTGCAGCATGTTTCTGCACTAAGTTTGGAGAAGGCTATGAGGGATTCAGATATGGAGACATATGCGGTGATGTTCAAGGGAGTCGAAGGTGATGGAGTGGGGATGCCTGTTCCAGCTGAGATTTCTGATGTGCTAGTTGAATATGTGGATTTGATGCCTGATGAGCTACTGAAGAAGCTTCCACTAAGGCGTACAGTGGACCATAGCATTGAGCTTGAACCAAGGAAGCAACCCCCGGCTAAAGCACCTTATCGTTTATCAGGGCCTGAGTTGGAGGAATTGAAACGACAGCTAAAGGAGTTAGCTGATGCAGGTTTCATTAGACCTTCAAGGTCCCCTTATGAAGCTCCGGTATTATTCCAGCGAAAGAAGGATTCCAATGAGCTACGGATGTGTTGTGACTACCGTGCATTGAACAAGCAGACTGTGAGAAACAGGTATCCTTTGCCATTGGCTGCTGATTGCTTTGACAAGCTTGCGAAAGCCCGAGTGTTTTCCAAGCTGGACTTGAGGCATGCGTACTATGAGGTGCGGATTGCTAAAGGAGACGAGAAGAAGACCGCGGTCATAACAAGGTATGGTAGCTTTGAGTTCCTTGTTATGCCATTCGGGTTGTGCAACGCTCCTGCTACATTTTGCACTTTGATGAATGATGTTCTACGACCATACTTGGATTCATTCGTAGTGGTATACTTGGACGATATAGTGGTGTACAGTGACAACATGGAGGATCATAAGAAGCACTTGGCGATGGTGTTCAAGGCACTGAGGAAGAATCAGTTGTTCTTGAAGAAGTCTAAGTGTGTGTTTGCTCAGACCGAGATTCCGTTCCTTGGGCATATTGTTGGTCAGGGGTACATACAGATGGAGCTGAGCAGAGTGAAGGCTATAGAGGACTGGGTTGAACCGAAGAATGTCCATGAGATGAGGGTGTTCTTGGGCATGACCAACTACCAACAGAAGTTCGTAGAAGGTTACTCCAAGGTGACATCGGCACTGACAGACCTACTGAAGAAGGACAAGAGGTGGTGTTGGACGGAGAAATGTCAAAAGGCTTTTGATGACTTGAAGAGAAGCATGGTTACAGCACCGATACTGAAGTTGCCTGACTTCGGGAGACCGTTTGAGGTACACACTAATGCTTCAGATTTTGCCATAGGAGGGGTTCTTATGCAGGATGGGCATCCGATGGCGTATGAGAGTCGGAAGTTGCAGGATAGAGAGGGGAGGTATCCGGTTCATGAGAAGGAGATGACTGCGATCATCCATTGTCTTCATGTGTGGAGCCATTACCTGATTGGGAAGTCGTTTGTTGTCAAGACTGACAACATTGCAGCAAGTTATTTTGCATCACAACCAAAGCTTTCTGCGAAGCAAGCTCATTGGTAGGACTTCTTGGCAGAGTTCGACATGTCTATTGAGTATAGACCGTGTAGACACAATGCGCTAGTAGATGCCCTTAGTAGAAAGGGACAACTTGCAGCATTGGAGGGTGAAGACCGGGCAGCAAGGAGTAGAAGTCAGGTTCAGATGTCAGAAGAGATGTAAAACAAATTGAAGGAAAGTGTGGAAACCGATACTTTGGCGCAGAATATAGTGAAGCAGATAAAGGAAGGGAAGACACGAAAGTTCTTTCTATGGGACGGTTACTTGTTCTTTGGAAACCGACTCTATGTTCCAAAGACATCTGGTCTCAGGAGGCACCTTTTGAAGGAGTGCCATGATTCTCCATGGGTTGGCCACCCAGGGCAGCGTCGTTCTTTGGCATTGTTGGAGAGAGGTTTCTTTTGGGAGAAGATGTGGGAGGAGATGGAGGAGTATGTACATACATGCATCATTTGTCAACAGGACAAATCGGATACACAGAGGCAAGGAGGATTGTTGTAGCCTTTACCTATTCCAGAGAGGCCATGGATGAGTGTCTCAATGGACTTCATTGTTCAGTTACCACAGGTGC
>APFE030826885.1:3366-25624 GCA_000404065.3 Pinus taeda | reverse complement strand
GACTGCGGAGTTGTTCTTTAAGAACATAGTGAAGTATTGGGGGATGTCGTTGAGTATTGTGTCGGATAGAGATCCGCGTTTTACTGGGAGATTTTGGACCACATTGTTCAAGTTAGTTGGGACAGAGTTGTTGAGGAGTTCGAGCTACCATCCGCAGACAGATGGGCAGACCGAGCGGATCAACACATTGCTAGAGGACTACTTGAGACATTATGTCACGGCTGATTAGAAGAATTGGCCTGAACTCTTGGATATTGCTCAGTTTAGCTACAATATTCAAAAGAGTTCTACGACAGGGTACAGTCCATTTGAGTTGGTGAATGGACAGATGCCAGTTGCATCGCACACCGTTGAGACCATAGGTTTTTTGAGGAGTCCTCATGCGAAGAGGTTCATGAAGGCTTGGGAGGAGACCTTGAGTTGGCACAGTTGCGCTTGCACGATGCTGCAAGGAGGATGAAGAAGTATGCTGATAGGGGAAGACGGGATGTACACTTCAGTGTGGGAGATATGGTGTTTCTCAGGATTACCGGGGAGCAGTTTCAGCCAGCCAAGGGGACAGATGCCAAACTAACACGGAAGTATGAGGGACCATTTCGGGTGAAGAAGCGAGTGGGGGAGGTTGCTTACAAGCTGGAGCTTCCGCACCATATGCACATGAAGCATCCAGTTTTTCACATTAGTCAGTTGAAGAGATGCAGACGTGATTCAGACCATCCAGAGAGAGTTGAACCGCCGAGAGGACCAGCCAGGATAGTGGACAAACCAGGCTTGGAGTTGGAGAAGATTTTGGACTTCAGAACTACAGGGATTGGTTGCTACCAGAAACGGGAGTACCTTGTCAGATGGAAGGAAGCACCGGAAGAGGAGAGTTGGGAATCGGAGGCTCACTTTGGAGATGGAAGAGGAAGATTGCAAGGTATGAACAAAGGATACTTAGACGATCAGGATTGTCGAGGGCGACAATGATTTCGAGTGGGGGGGGATGTAACGCCTTGGAGGTTCGTGCACGAGCGTGCGCCCCTCCCGTTGCGAAATGCGACTAAGTATGGGAGTACGAGTGCTCTAACCATGTGGAGGCGTAGTCATGTTATGTGCGCGTGGTTATGGGAGGGCATTCGCATGTTTATAGGCGAGCTGGGCAAACTAGCCGAACAAGCCGACCGTGGGCAAACCTTGCACGATGGGCGCTTTGGGTGGGCGGTCCCGCACGATGGGCGGTCCCGCACGATGGGCAGTCCCGCACGATGGGCGGCCCGACCACACATCGGGTGATGGCGTGTGGGTTGAACGACGGAAGGTTGCAGGGTCGGCCGAGCGCTTGCCCACTCCAACGATGGGTATAAGCACACGGTAGTGTGCATTCATTTGAGGCATCATTGGACATCTTCGCAAGCTCTTTGCACAAGTCTTAGTGCGCATAAGAGATGCGAAGGAGGTGAGACTACCGCAGGTCGCACATAGCAGATGTGCCTGCCGAGTCAAGCGACGAAGTGTTGTGTAGTGCGCGGGTAGGAGGTCGGGTGGACTGCCCGCTGGGTGAGGGCACACGGGCGAGGTCGCGGTTGGACTGCCCGCCCAAGGGGTGAACGCACACAATGAGGGCGCCCGGTTGGAACGATACTTGGTCGGTGGGTCGTGCGGGTGTGCACGGGCGCGCCCGCCCGTTCGGGCAGACTTGTATTGTGACTTGTTGTATATTTTGGTTAAGGCGTAAGTGCGACCGCCGTGCGCTCTTGCACGGGCGGGCGCCCGCCTTGGGTTGTAACGCCGGTGGAGCAACGCTCCCGACCATTGTAAAAATCCCTCTTATATAATAAAAGAAAGCTACTCTTGCATATTCTTGATGTTCTTGGTATCGTTTATCATGTTGTTATAATGGATTCCGCACATTATAATATAATTGAATTTTTTTATACATTAATGAAGGCGTAGTTCGTAAAGTAGCATAATCATGGAAACGGTTGGTTGCTTAGGCGGTGCCGCACCCGCTCAACTTAAGAAAAAAAGAGTTGGGAGCGTGACAGGGAAGGTCGCGCCAACCTTGAGGTGGGAACTACAGGATCATAGCAGTGTAGTGGTTCTGCTGCATCTGCGTGGAGGAGAACTGCGTGAGAGCTACTCTTGAATTGTAGCTGGAGAGCTGCCCGTGTTGGATACTGAGGAGACACGAGGAGGCTGGATCAGCAAGGAAAACAACAAAGTAGGTCGAGATCACTTGAGGAAGTTGTTGATCGGCATAAGGCTGGTTGCAGGCAGCCTTAGGGAGGCTAAGGTCTAGCAAGCCGTGAGGTGGGTTGCGTGAGATTGGGCGTAGCAAAAGCAAGATCTGTGCCAGCGCAATCTGGTTGAAATCCATGGAGATCTGTTGCAAGATTATTGTGTGGAACGCAAGCAGAAGAGTTGTGGACCGCTGAGTGTTGTCCAAACATGTGTTGTCTTGCATGGTGGGCTGAAAGCCTTGGAAAAGGCTGCGTGACAACGTGTTTTTTTGTTCTTAGTTTTGTGCAGTGGTTAGAGGAGAAAATCGGTGGCATGCTTGAGTTGTGGTGAGGTTGACTGCTGAGAAGCAATCCAAATGTAGGAGGATTACTCTGGTGGTATTGAGAGTGGAATTTAGCCCTAAATCAATCCAAATGTGCCTGATTGAGGGACAGGATGGATCTGCCATGAAAGGAGATTCAACTTTTTTTTGTTTGTTTAATTATTATTTTTAATTAAAATTTCAATTCCTTTAATTAAAAATATGGAGGCCCTTATTTGATAAAAGGAGGCATTTTTTAAAAGGAATTTGGATCGATCACTTTGAAAAAAAGAAAAAAAAGATGTGGGGTTGTTTTTGAATTATTGAAGTTTTTTTTAACTCATCCAAAATGAATAATCAAATTGTTGATTCTTATCTCAATGAGAGTAATAAGTTTGATAGTTCCAATTACAATAATTGGAAGTTTAAGCTCTTGAGGGACAAAATGCCTATGTCATTGCTACCAGTGATGAAATAATTGGAAGTTTAAGCTCCAGACTCTGCTTGAGCGGGAGAATGCCTATGGCATTTCTACCAGTGATGAGGTCAAGCTGACTACTGCAACTGGTGGATCGAATACAACAATTCAATACTGGGAGAAAAGGTAGATGAAGACAAAGGTTCTCCTAAAGTTATCAGTGAAAGATTGCATCATCCCTCACATTCGGGAGTGCAAAACGGTGAATGATATATGGACGATTCTCAAGGAAATGTACGAGATCAAGAACACCAGTCGAACTATGTACCTCACCAAGAATATTCTCTCGATCAAGATGGAGGAGAATGAGTATGTTTCTTCATTCATATCCTAGATAAAGGAGGTTAAAGATAAACTAATTGATATCGGTGAGGATGTGTGAATGGTGATCTGGTGATGATTACTATGAACAACATGACGGATGATTATGAGATGTTTATAACGAGATTGAATACAAAGAAAAGCCTCAAGGCTTTGAAGAGTTGACTGGGATCTTGCTAGAAGAATAAGAAAGGAGGTTATCCCTCAAACCTCAAAATCCAGATCTTGCATTGATGACCAAGTTCAAGCCGAAGGAAAAAGGAGTGGTTGATCACAAGAAGGGCAGCGTATCACGAAAAAGGACACCACAAGGTATGACCCTCCGTAAACATGACTCTGCTCCTAATGTTTTTATTGTGGTAAGATAGGCCATATTGCTAAATTTTTCCATAAGAAAAAGGCAGATGGGGAGAGGTACAAGCAGAAAAGACATGCAGGTCATTTAGCTGATGCAGATAAAAACCAAGATGTCATATTATTTATGGTTGAGACTACAATAGCCACTGAGGAGGATGAATCAGATATTTGGTTCGTAGATTCTGGAGCCTCCTCACATATGACAAGTAAAAAGTAATGGTTTAGAAATTTTAGAGAATCCAACATTGGAGTAAAAGTATACTTTGGAGATGATAGAGGGTATGAGATCAAGGGACATGGAGATGTCTTTGTCACTTTGCCTGATGGAAACATCAGGAATATATCTTATGTGTGGTATGTACCTTGTATTAAGAAGAACCTGATTTATGTATTCAAGATTACAGATCAGGATCTCAAGGTAGAATTATTTAAATCTTATTGTATTATTAAAGACTTGTTAGAGAAGATGAAGCCTATTGCTACAAGTGTTCATATAGGAGGACTCTACAAACTATATGTGAAGAGTACACCACAACAAGCATTGATGTCATCGGATAAATCTGTTGAAAACTTGTGGCATCAAAGACTTGGGCACATCAATTTCAGTGATCTTCTACTGTTGCAGAACAAAGGTATGGTGAATGGTCTTCCTGTTTTGAAAAATTTGCATATTGATTGTGAAGCATGTGCATTCACTAAACAACATAGAGATGAATTTCCTGCAATTAAAGATTGGAAACAGAGGGATACACTTGAACTTGTGCACACTAATTTATGTGGGCCTATGCAAGTAAGATCGTTAGGTGGGGCCTACTATGTTCTAATCTTTGTTAATGATTATACAAGATTCACATGGGTGTACTTTCTTAGACTAAAGAGTCATGTCTTTGATTATTTCAAGCAGTTTAGGAACATGATTGAAAAGAAGATAGGAAAGTTCATCAGGTTTATTCGATCAAATCAAGGCGAAGAATTCAAGAAAGGGGATTTCATCAAATATTGCAAAGAGAATGGGATACAACAGTAGTTTACAACACCTTACACTCCTTAGTAGAATGGAGTAGCTGAAAGGAAAAATAGAACACTGGTGGAGTGTGCTCACAATATGTTGAAAGGTAAGAATCTAACTAATGGATTTTGGGCAAAAGCTATCAATACTGCAATGTATTTGAAGAATAGTAGTCCCACTAAAAGTCTTGATTATAAAACTCCTTTTGTAGCATTGTTTGGCTTCAAGCCTGCAGTAAGTCATCTTAGAGTATTTGGTTGTAAATATTTTGAGCATGTTCCTAAAGAAAACAGGAAGAAGTTAGATTCAAAGGCCATTAAATGTACTTTCATTGGATACTGCAGTGAGTATAAGGCTTATACGTTGTTTGATCCTTCTACTCACAAGGTGTTCGTTAGTAGAGACATAGTATTCAATGAACAGGTTGACAATGGAAATCATGTTCAAGACAATGAAGAATGGCATCTACCCTTACTTTTAGATGAGGATGTTGAAACAAGGATCAGTCAGCAACAACAACAACAAAATAAAGAGGATGAAATTGAGTTCAATCCACAGAGAGAATAACAAAGCAGAATAGTTGACACCATCTTGGTATAGGGATTGTGTTCTCATGATTGTTATGTTAAACATTGCATAACCTTCTAATTTTCATGAAGCTAGTAAGAGTTGTGAATGGAAGGAAGCAATGAAGGAGGAATATGAATCTATTATTAAGAATAATAATTGGGATCTAGTAAAGATTCCTCATGGTAAGCAACCCATAGGTTGCAGATGGTTATTTAAGTTGAAATTTAAAGAAGATGGGTCTTTTGATAAGTATAAAGAAAGGTTGGTTGCAAAGTGGTATTCCCAAAAAGAAGGTATTAGCTTTGAGGAAACATTTGCCCCTGTTGCAAAATTAAATACTATTAGATTGATTATTGCTTTAGCCACTAAACATCATTGGAAAATACATCAATTAGATGTTAAATCTTCTTTCTTAAATGGTGATTTAAAAGAAGAAGTATACTTAATGCAGCTTTAGGGGTTTGTTAAGAAGGGAGAAGAGCAGTTAGTCTATAGATTAAAGAAAGATTTATATGGTTTAAAACAGGCCCGTAGATCTTGGTACGAAAAAAATTGATTGATTTTTCCTCATGCATGGTTATAAACGGAGCAAAAATGATCCTAATTTGTATACTGTGTTTAATTATGAGGCGCATATAGTGTTGATTTCTTTATATGTAGATGATATGATCATGACAGGAAGTGCAAACAATCTCATTGAAGAAATCAAGTAGTAGTTATCATAGAAATTTGAGATGAAGAACCTTGGAGAATTGCATTATTGTTTGGGTCTAGAAGTTTGGAGAGATTCAATCCAAAACTACTTGTCCCAGTGTAAGTATGCTAAGAGTTTGTTGACTAAATTTAAAATGGATGAGTGCAAGGCTACATTTGTGCCTTTACAGTAGAATAGCAAACTTTAGGTGAATGATGGTTTGAAATATGCAGATGCAACATTGTACAAACAGTTGGTTGGTAGTCTTATCTATTTGACTACAACGAGATCAGATCTAGCTTATGCAGTGAGTGTTTTGAGTCAGTTCATGACTCAACCTCATGAGAACCATTTGCTTGTAGTGAAAGGAGTACTGAGGTATCTACAAGGAACTTCAAACTTTGGTATTTTGTATTATGATTCATTTGATGTTAGCTTGATAGGTTATACAGACTCTGATTGGGCGGGAAATTTAGATGATAGAAGATCAATTACAAGTTACGCCTTTAGCATTGGATCATCTCTTGGTGCAACAAGAAGTAGCATACTGTAGCCTTATCCTCAGCAGAAGCGGAATATCAAGCTATCTGTGCAACAACATGTGAGGCAGTTTGGTTGCGCAGACTTCTCCAAGATGCAGGAGAAGAATAGATAGAAGCTATGGTTATCAATTGTGATAATCAAAGTTCCATGAATCTAGCTTACAATCCTGGGTTTCATAAAAACACTAAGCACATAGACACTCGATTTCATTTTGTTAGGGGAAATGTGCAATCCAAAGAGATTTGTGTTGAATATTGTAATTCTTGTGATAATATGGCTGATATATGTACTAAGCCTCTAGGAAGACTAAAGTTTGAGTTGTTTAGGGACATATTAGGTGTGTTTAAGAACCCTTTATCCATTAATGGGGAGTGTTAGAATTAATGGAGAATAGGCTATTATTCTTACGTAGTTGTGATTTTCCTTTCCATAGTTATTCAGTCCCAATTTTCCTAGGATATGATTCGTTGTCCTTAACAAAATATATCTATTTAATATTCAAATTAATGTGAAGCTATTGTGTGGCATTTTGCTTGAGGTAGTTCCTGGTGATCCGCACTTGTGAGCTTCTCTTGTTTTGGTTTATCATTTCATGTCTTCCTGTGCAACTCTTGACATTATGGACACTTGAAACATTATGATTGAGGGCTAGAAATGATGAATCACATGTTGGTGAGTGCTGACAACCAAACTCAACAGCTCCTTATTCCAGTAACAGGCTCTGAACAACTTATTAGACCATGTGATGGATAGTGTTTATGGAATTATTTTTGTAACTGATTATGTATATCACCATATATTCTAATGTGCTAATTAATCTTGTTTGAATGTAATTCTAATAATTTTTTTGGTTTCCAATGGTGAATGACAAGACTATTTTGACTTGAATTTTTTTTTACCAAACTTGTTCGTAGATGATACCCTGTTAGTCCTGAGCTTTCATTATCCTTACGATGCTAGCACAATAATAAAGTGTCCCTGATAACCCAAGGCAACGCATTTTTTATGGTCTATAAGAAATATGACTAGTGCCCATAGATGACAACATATTTGTGACAAGCTAACTTTCTCCTAGGATAGACTATTTAGGAATGGTCTGTTCGAGGCCCAGAATTGGTCAAATCTATTTTGTTGATTATTACATCAATAGAAATATGAACATGTGCAGAACAAACATAAATGTACTTTTTACTGGGTAAATTACCAATTCAAGAAACATTTAATTTTAAGTTCTAGCACTTGAAAATAATTGCACAAGCACCAAGTATAAACCCTATACATTCTAGAATTGTGGTAACTTTTTTCTTCCTATTGATACTATACATTATGAAGTATCCCAACAACAAAAAAAAAATGAATTAAAAGAACAGGAATTAAAATATTGCATAGTGTCGTACCTCCCACATTTTGTGTATGTCTGTTGTAGTTTCTCCAAGCTATTTAGTGACTGTGGTAGTTGATGGAAACTAAATATTACTTGCAACACTATCATTTGCACCAAGTACTGGTGAACCAAGAGAGTTTGTTCCAACAACTCCTATGTCACTGAGAACATTTTGGCTCCTTCCAATTTCACATTGTCCTATTTGTGATCTCGCTACAACTACTTCACGGCCCATCACAGGAACTTGTTGGCCTAGGCTACCAACTACACATTTACCAGTAAAACCTGTGTTGACTGAAGACCCTAATAGCCCAACACCAAATGTGTTTTGTACAAGATTTGGAGTTATCTACCCAACTCCCACCAAGCTAACAAGGGTAGTAGAAAATGTCAATCATGACTGTCTAGATGCCACCATAGTCCAGATACTGTAGCAGTACCCATTCCGCTAGTTCTAGCTCAGCGTGGTGTCTAATTCTCTAGTGTGCCCTCTCGTGACAAAGAACTTAAATTCCCAACTTGGTGAACATTGTCTAGCGAGCTTACATTTATAGTAGGATCAGTTACACCTTTTAATCTTCTGCCTCAAGTGGACTTACTAGATGTTAAGGAAACATTTTCCTTTTTATCTCCATTAGATTGACAGGAAGGCGAAGAAAATGTGAAAGTGAAAGCAGGAGTCGTACTTGAAAGTGAAGCAAGAGTCATACTTGAAAATAAAGGGGTTGCAGCCACCGACATACTCGTAATAACCTCCTAACTAGTCATAATAATAAAAACATATATTAAAATATATCTTAATATATTGTGAGAAAAGAGATTAAAGGATAACCCAATACTTAGGCAGAATGCATTCTTTTATCATTCACATGCTCATAACATTTTAATTGACATAACGAGTCATAATCCAAAAAACATATATTAAAAGATATCTTAATATATTTTCAAAAAAGACATGAAACGATAACCCAATACTTAGGTAGAATGCCTTTTTTTTTTCATTCAAACGGTCATAACCTTTTAATTAACACAAATCCCATCCTGGTTCCTTTATATGTTATTGCATTTTACATTAATCAATGATTTGCCTAGATTCATAGTGACGCATAAGGTTGAGGAAATAAGGTGGTAGTATAAAAATAGACTAATGGTTAAGTTTATAACCAATCAATTATGTTTAATCGGATTATGTATGCGACCTTTTTCCCTTGAGGTTCCCACTTTTCTCATTAAACACCATTGGACCCACTTAAAATTTACCTTTTAACAAGTGCTTCACTCTACATCGTTGATCCTCTCCCTAGATCTAACGACTATAGCTTTCCCTGATCGCCCACTGGCTCGTCGATCTGCCACCGTCGATCTACTCTGTTTGATCCAACAGTTGTTGCGCGATCTCGCATGGACTCTAGCACGGTCGTTATCACTTCGGAGGCACGCGAGAAGAGATGTTTTCTCCCTCCTCCATCTGCTATGTGTCAAGCTCTAAAGTTAATCGTGTAGACTTGGAATATTACCACTTACCACCTTTTGAGCACACAATATACCACTTCCTGCTCATCAAATACAACCCACATGTTTTAAATCAAAACTTTAATAAAGCACTTAAGGAAGGTTTAGCATTTAATCCCAATATTTAACCTTTAACGCTAAACAATCACGATTAACGATAAAACACATAACACTGAGATTTATAATTAAAATGTTAAAATAGAGGAGATACCCGTTTAGGATCCATAACACCAATGCGTAGACACAAATGACAGAATTAACACACAACTGCACACAATAAATTTATTCAATAAAATAGGAATTACAGGGTCTTGGCTCTTTCGGCTCAATTACAATAGTTTTATTTGACCTCTGTCACAACCTCAAACCCTATCTATCCCTCAAACTCTCGCTTACTCACTAAAATCCATATCATCTCAACTAATTCTTCTCCATTACATTCTTTCCTCTTTTATGAGTCAAATCCTATTCTAATTGCATTAACAGCTCAATCTCTATTTTAATCATCTAACAATTAAATCTCTATTCTTAAGCTTTGGTACACACCTATGCTAACAACTTATCTCTTAGTTTAAAAATAATATAATTTTCTAATTATTACAATAGCGAAGTAAAGATCATTTTCGAGAGATCCAACCCTCTCTATTAAAAGTGAATTTTGACCACTCAGGTCAATGAAATTCAGCTCATTTAGCCACAACATGTGAACAACCTATCACATTGCCGGCTAAGTCCAGATGCTCCTGCATCAGACTCCCGGGGAAGAAAAGAATCATCCCTTAGACTTTGAGGGTTTACTGGATACTTCTGCAACTCTGTTGCTATCAACCAACTAGCATCCTCCACTCGTTGCCTTCTCCATTTGACTAGATACTAAAAATAAACCTGTCCTCTAATTCTTTTGGATACTCTTCTCTCCAAAATAACATCCACCTCTTTCTTGACTGTCTTTGGCATTTTTTCTTCCCTGTTCAAAGTGTGAACTTCATCTTCTGTAGCTTCCTTCTGTAGCTCTGTCTCTGTCTCTTTGTATGGATACAAATCTGCAACATTGAAGATAGATGATACTACAATTCCTTCAGGAAATTCAATTTCATAAGCATTAGTTGAAAACTTTCTTACAATTCTACATGGCCCTGTCTTTTTCATCTTTAGTTTATTGTAAGTCTTAGCAGGAAATATTTCTTTTCTCAATTATACCATCACTGAATCCTCCACTTGGAATTCTTTTTCTCTTCGCTTCATTTCAGGTCTCTGTTTGTATTTGCCACTACTTTCTTGCAATCTACCTTTGACATCTTCTTGTAGTCTCTGCATCTACTCTGCAAACTCTTCAGCTTTTGCACTTCTTGTCTCTTGTTTACCTATATTTCTGAGCTCATACACACCTCTTGGATTCATTCCAAAAACAATCTAGAATGGACTCATTCTAGTACTTCGGTTTGGAGTGTCATTATAAGCAAACTTTGCCTGAGCAAGTGCTAAATCCCACTACTTAGGATTTTGATGCACTAAACTTCTCAATACGTTCCCCAAGATTTTTTTACCACTTCAATATGTCCATCTGTTTGAGGACAGTATGCTGAACTGAAACTAAGGTCAGTACCTAGTTTCTTCCAAAGAGTTCTCCAGAAATGCCCAACAAACTATGTATCCCTATCAGAAACAATACTTACCGACAATCCATGTAACCTTACAACTTCTGAAAAAAACAGATTAGCAATATGTGTTGCATCATTAGTCTTCTTACATGCAATGAAATGTGCCATCTTGGAAAATCTATCTACCACAACATAAATAGAATCATTCCCCCTTTGAGTTCTAGGTAACCCCAAAACAAAATCCATACTAACTACATCCCATGTTCGGTCTGGTATTGGCAATGGCTAGTACAATCCTGTATTTTGGCTTCTCCCTTTAGCATGATGACATATCCTGCACCTCTCAACAAATCTCTTAACATCAGTTTGCATCTTTGGCCAATAGTAAAAAGCATTTACCTGAGCAAAGGTTTTGTCTTGTCCAAAGTGACTAGATAGTCCTCCACGGTGTTTCTCCTTAATTATGTTTTCCCTCATATAACATTTGAGAATACACAATTTATTTCATTTAAATAGTAAACTTCTTTGGATAAGATAATATAACCACTGACTCCTGTTATAAACTATTGGATTTTGTACAACTGCATAAATATCTTTGAAATCTGCATTATCTTTATACATATCAATAATTTCTTCAAATCCTACAATACCAACTCTTAGTTATCGCACAATGAAATTTACCCTGCTCAAAGCCTCAACAACCTTATTCAACTTGCCACTGGTATGTTTGATCACAAAAGTAAAGCTCTGTAGAAACTCTACTCACTTGGCATGTTTTTGGTTCAATTTTGGTTGGTTGTTTATGAATTGTAATGCATGATTGTCAAAGTACAATATAAACTCCTTTGGTAGAAAATAATGTCTCCATCTTTTTAAATCTTTCACAATAGTATAAAATTATTTATCATAAGAAGAATAATTCTTCTTAGATTAATTTAGTTTCTCACTAAATTATTCTATTGGTCTTTGTTCCTCACTCAAAAATGCTCTAATTACAACTCCACTAGCATCTGTTTCAACTTGAAATACTTTTTCAAAAATCTGGTAAAGCTAAAATTGGTTTATCTGTGATTTGCTTCTTCAACAAATTGAAATTTTTGTCTGCTGCCTCTATCCACTTGAATGGTTGATTAGTCTCCTTTATTGTTCAAGAATTTGTGCACAAATCTGGCTAAAACCTCTGATAAATTTCCTATAAAAACTTGCAAGACCATGAAAGCTTCTTACCTCAAATATGTTCCTTGGAATAGGCCCATTCCAAATCGCTTGGACTTTCTCTGGATCCATTTTCAAACCTTCTTTAGAAACTACAAATCCCAAGTAAATTACTTCTTGTTTCATGAAACTACATTTCTTCAGATTTCTTAGTAGTTTCTCTTTCTGCAGTGTTCTTGAAACCAACTTCAGATGCTCTAGATGTTCTTCTTTGCTTCTACTAAAAAATAATATATCATAAAGATAAACAATAACAATGTTGCCTACATATTCCTTCAAGACTTCATTCATCAATCCCATGCATGTGCTAGGTGCATTAGTGAGTCCAAAAGGAATCACTAACCACTCATACAAACCATTGTTTGTTTTAAATGAAGTCTTCCATTCATCTCCTTCTCTAATTCGTATTTGATGATATCCACTCTTTAGATATATTTTACTAAAATACTTTGATGCACTCAAACAATCCATCAAATAACCCATGTCTGGTAAAGGAAATCTATACTTGATAGTGATCTTGTTTATGGTTCTGGAATCCATACAAATATGCCATTCACCTCCTTTATTTGGACTGAGTATTGTTGGCACAACACATGGACAAAGACTTTCTCTTATTAGTCCCTTATCCATCAGTTCTTGCACTTGTCTTCCAACTTCTGCATTCTCTTGAGGAGTTAATCTGTATGCTACTTTGTTTGGGAAACTTTCTCCTGGTATTAGGTCAATATGATAACTAATACTCCTAATTAGTGGAAATTCATTTGGAAACTCATCCACAATAATATGAGAAAAATCATTCAACAGATTTTTGATTTCTTCAAGTAAATCATCTAAGTTTGTGGAAGTCAAAATTACATTAGGTCTCCTTATGACAACAAAATGCATTTCTTCACCTTTTCCAACCTCTTGTAACAACTCCTTTCCACTCATCAGCATAACATTGTTTCCAGTTGTTCCTTTGTCAGCTTCATCCTTTAATGGCAACAATATATGCTTATTTCCATCCTTATATGCAGTATAAGTATTTCTCCTCCCATCATGAATAGCTTTCCTATCAAACTGCCAAGGTCTTCCTAGCAATACATGGCATACGTCCATTTGCATGACATCACACAGTATCACATCTTTATAAGTACCAATCTGTATCTCTACCTTGCATTGTCATGTCACAATGCTCTGATGTCCTTTTCGCAACCACGACTCTTTGTAAGGAGTAGGGTGTAATGTCTTCACTAATCCCAGCTTGTACACCATTTCTGTAGAAACAAGGTTATCAGTGCTTCCACTGTCAATTATCACTTTACAACATTTACCTTTGGATTTGCATGTAGTTCTAAATAAACTCTTTCTCTGAGCTGGTTCTCCAGTCCCTTTCTCTGCTTCAAGAAATACCATTTTCAATAAAAGGGATTCTCCTACTTCAGGAGATTTTTCCTTTTCTACAATTTGAGGTTTTTCTTCTTTTGCCTCAGCCACATTAACATTCCTCTGACTTGTTTCTTTATTATGAGGATAGTCCCATGATCCATGTCTCCATTCTCCATAGGTCTAACATCGAATATCTCTTCCTCGGCCTCTTCCTCTGGGAGAAAATATCCTTCTATTAAAGTCTCCTCTCTGTGGTGATCTACCACTTGAACTTCCTGCTTCACTCTGATGTTGCTGAAGCCTTGGTTTGGTAGTTCCTCTACCTCTTACTGAACTTTTTCCTCTATTCCTCTATTTTTTTTCCTCAACATCTTCTCTTCTCCCTTCAAACCTGCTTGGTAGGCATCTTCAATTGTCTTCAGGCTCAAGAAGCTGATCTCAACGTGTATGTCATATCTCAATCCATTGATGTATCCGGCTACCTTCTCCATGTCATCCTCTGCATGTCCTGCTCTAATACTTAGCATATAGAACTCTTCTATATATTATTTGACAGACATTTCTTTTTGCCTTAAATTCTGTAACTGTTTGAAAAGATTTGACTGATAATATTTTGGCATAAATTTAGCTTTCATTTTAATCACCATTTTATCCCATTTCTTTATCTTGGACTTTCTTTTTCTAGTTCTAGATGTTTGTAGTTCATCCCACTAAATAGCTGCATGATCCTTCAATCTAGTAACTGCAAATTTCACCTTCTTTTTATCATCAACCTCTTCATAGTCAAAATATTTGTCCAACGAACTGATCCAATCCATTAGCTCTTCTGCATTAAGACTCCCTTCATACATAGGAATTTCCACCTTTGGTTTTCCACCTACTTTAGCCAACATCTTGATAACTTTCGTAGTCTCATTTTCCTCCTCTTCTTCTTCCTTAGAAGATTCTTTTGCAACACTGGAAACACTTCATCAGGTGCTCTCCTCTGAACAGTGTCCATTGTGTCCATCCTTGTACACAGATTCCGGACCTCCTTTAGAAAAACTGCATTTGCTTCAGGTCTTCCTCAACTTATGCCAACTCCTATCCTTGATGGCATGTTTACTGTAGCCAAAGTCAATCTCTGTGCTCTAATACCAAAATGACGTAGGAGGTTGAAAAAATAAGGTGGTAGTCTAAAAATAGACTAATGGTTAAGTTTATAACCAATCAACTACATTTAATCGAATTCTATATGTGACCTTTTTCCCTTGAGGGTCCCGCTTTTCTCATTAAACACCGTCGGACCCACTTAAACTTTACCTTTCAACAAGCACTTCACTCTACACCATTGATCTTCTCTCCCCAGATCTAATGGTTATTGCTTTCCTCGATTTCCCACTGGCTCGTCGATCTTCCACCATTGATGTACTCCGTCTGATCCAATGGTCGTCATGCGATCTCGTGCGGACTCTACGACAGTCGTTATCACTTCGGAGGCACACAAGAAAATATTTTTTCTCCCTCCTCTGTCTACGATGTGTCGAGCTCTAAAATTAATCACGCAAACTCGAAATATTACCACTTGCCACCTTTTGAGCACGCGATATACTGCTTCTCGCTCATCAAATACAACCCACGTGTTTTAAATCAAAACTTTAATAAAGTGCTTAAGGAAGGTTTAGAATTTAATCCCAATATTTAACCTTTAATGCTAAATGACCATGATTAATAATAAAACACATAATGCCGAGATTTATAATTAAAATGTGAAAACAGAGGAAATACCCGTTTAGGGTCCAGAACACCGATGCATAGACATAAATGAAATTTTACACCAGAATTAACACATAACTGCACACTTAATCAATTTATTCAATAAGTCTCAATTATAACAGTTTTATTTGACCTTTGTCACAACCTAAAACCCTATCTATCCCTTAAACTCTCGCTTACTCACTCAAATCCCTATCATCTCAGCTATTCCTTCTTCATTACATTCTTTTATCTTTTATGAGTCAAATCCTATTCTAACTACATTAACAACTCTGTTAAAGTTGATCTTGTCAGTCCTCCGTCAAAGATCAAAAATCTTTTTGAATCTCATTTTTAGGTGTCTCGCTCCATTCACTCAGCTGCATTCCGCTAGAGGCATGCCATAATCTGACGAAAGGGTCTTGTCAGTTCATTCCCCTCATGTCTTGTACTTGTTGGCTTAGGTCTTTTCATCAAAGTTACTAAAATCCATGACAGCCAATGTTTGATATTTCAATGGACAAGACCCATTTCAATCATTAGGTCTAGGGTTCACAAATCGTTGTTCTCAAAGTGCTTCAATAATACTTGTAGGCGAGAGGAAGGTTCAATAATTCACTCAAATGATGTTTCTGAGCAAGAAAAGATGAATTTTGGAAAAGTGAGAGAGGTTTTTGTCCACAATAGGCCAAGGAAGAAAAAATCCTTCACTTTTTACATAAGTGCCATGGTTTTAGAGAAATGTCAAAAATACACTTGTCTCGGGAGAATTGATGCACCTCTAAAGTGACCTTGGGAAAATCAAGTTTTCTAGCTTAGTTAGCCAAATGAATTTCTTTATAAGTAAACTGATAACTAGACACAAAGAGCTTTCCAATGAGATATCATGAGCTCAATTTGGAGTTGAGGAACACCTTCAAAAGTTGACTGCAACAGCACTCTGCCTTGAGGCAGCCTCACTAGGCACATTTTGACCAGTCTTGGGAGATGTTATTTTTGATAGGGAAAATGAACTCCAAATTGAAAAATTCCAGTTGATTTGGAAATTAGACTCAAAGAAATTTCCAACGCGCTATCCTGCACCCAATTTGGACACAGGGAAGGCCTTCAAACATCTCCTGCAAAACGCGCTACGCACAGGCTCTAGGATTGGGAGCTCCAAATCAAGAACAATTTGCACTTTTGGATTCAGCATGAAAAATCATGACTTCCGGTGGATGGCCAAGAAAGTTGGAGCATTTTTGGGGCATTTTTGGTCATTTGACAACTTTTGGGCACAAAACAGGGTTTTTCTCTTTGTGCGGATTGGGAGATCCAAATCACAAATGGTTTGTATTTTTGGGTTTAGCATGAAAAATCATGACTGCTGGTGCATGGACAAGAAGTTTGGGCAAGTTTTGAGTCCCCAGGAGGTCAAAAACACTCAAAAAATGACCTCTCTACCCCTATTTTGACACACAGGAAGTAGTCTTGGGAGAATGAAGTTTTGGAGGGGAAAAGGAGCACCAAATTCAGAAATTCCACTTGGGTTGGAAAGCAGACAGGCAAGGCTTTCAAACAAGCACACTTGGGCACAATTTGGACTTCGGAAAGTACCTCAAAATCGCCTCCAAAGTAGCATGACGTGTATAGATTTGGGCGTGACGCATATCGACCCAAAGGCCAAAATCACTTCCGCTCCACGAAATTTCGATTCACGAGTTTATCCAAGTGGGTTGGTCTCATTTACACTACACTTTTTTCGGCACCTAAGGCAAATTTTAAAGAATATTTTCACTAAAGGTTGGCCCCTATCCATGTGGCAAAGGAAGGCGAGAAGTCACCCAAGCAATTTGTCATTTTTGTAGCGCTGCACCTGTCACTAATGGTTGGCTTTCCATTTCCGTTTTGTAATGATTTGAAAAACTCCCAAGCTATGGGTCATTCTATTTCCCAATGGCATAGTCTATTTATTGTATGCAAAACCATTTGCAAATGGCTGGTTGTAATTTCTGGGAGAC
This sequence comes from Pinus taeda, assembly GCA_000404065.3. Lineage (NCBI taxonomy): Eukaryota > Viridiplantae > Streptophyta > Pinopsida > Pinales > Pinaceae > Pinus > Pinus taeda. The sequence continues at coordinate 8,314 of APFE030826885.1, read as the reverse complement.
TGTGGGAGAGAAACTCAGTTCTTCATTGTATATTTTGACAGAGAATTAATGAAAGGTAGCGGCTCTGGTTCATGAGATTCATGTGGTTGTGAGTGTAGCAAATGTGTTCTCTTTATGTTTCATATGTATTTCGTTATGTTTCACAGTTCATTCATATTCATTTCTGGTGAAATTTTCTAACGATGATAAGGTAGAATTCATGTTTATTGCTCTGCCTGTGGGAAAGTTTCACGTTCTGTGTTCTTCTTCTGTTGAAAAGGATTCATGTGTTTATGCCCTTTTCACCCTCCTAAACAATCTTTCCATTTTTCATTACTTCAAATTAAATTGCTAGACTTTCCGCCTGTCTTGCCTCACGAAAGACTATGTGCCTTTGTGTTAAATTCTCTGCTCGTCGCTGGTTCGTTGGTCCCATACATCCCAGAAACTAAGTCATTTATCAAAATTTGCCTCTTGTATCCATATTTATTTACTAGCCTAAAATAAATATTCACTGTAAGTCATCTCAGACCATATCATTTTTGTTTATTCACTGAGAGTGACATGGAGAGAGCCCTCTCCTGTTTTGGTAGGGCTAGTTAGCAGACTGAGTGTGGTTTGTGGTTACCCTGAATTTTGCCTTCCTTCAGCCTAAGGCAGATTTAGGTGCTAACATAGTGGCGAATCCGCTGGGGATAAAATGGTTTTCTTGTCGATTGTCTTACCCCAGAACATATCTCAAGTTCAGATCTAATGGTTGATGGTGGACAACGATCAGACAGAAGACGGCTGAAACCATTCACCTGGCGACTCCATTCACTGAAGAACCCAGCAATCGGTGCTTCATGGTGACTCCACTGGAGGACTAACTGTTTCTCTGCGAAAATGGAAGGATCTTACACAAAGTTCGTGAATTCAAAGTGGAATGGTATTCAGGACCTACTATGCTTTCTTGTGAATTACTTCTTTGTTGTTCTTGAAGTTGTCCTGAAAGTTTTTCAGAACTTGTTGTATGATAAAGGTCATCAAAATCTTCAATCGACCCGTTCAAAAAGTGTAAATACTAAGTTTCCCTTTGATCCTGGCCTCCTTACTTGTCCTACATCTTATGATGATTCTCTGCAAAGTGATGGGCCTAAAGAAAACAAAACTAATCCCATAGCTCTTGTATATATTCCTACAACTATTATAATCCCAGGTAGGTATAAACCTCTTGTTTTACCTTTTGTTCTTCATGCTTTCCCCAAAAACTATGATCTATACTTGCCAAGATTTGACGTGGAATGTAAGAATGTCAATGCTGAGCAACATGTGCAGAATGTTGAGACTTTTCTAGACCTTTTTGAAATTGATGAAGAAGATGTCAGTATAAGGCTTTTTGCTCTTTCTTTGCAAGGCAAGGTCAAGAGTTGGTTCAAAGCCCTGCCTGATGCAAGCATCACAGATTTACAGCAGTTCATCAAAGTTTTTCTTGATAGGTGGAGGATCGGACAGAACCTTTTCCTTATCGTAGAAGAGTATAATCACCTGAAAACACTGCCAGGGGAGACTGTACAACAGTTTTCAGCCAGATTTAATCAAGTTTATTATTCAATGCCGGTTGATATAAGACCCCCTCCTGGATCTGCTCTTTTGCACTACCTGGGTGCCTTTGATCCGGAAATGGAGTTTCAGCTGAGAGAAAATAATGTCGCAACACTTGAAGAGATGCAGAACAATGCAGTGAATGTAGAGGCTCATTTGTTGATCAGAAGGGCAAGGTTGAAAGAAGAAGAGATGGAAAATGTGGATCCAGAGGAAACTACACCTTCAGAGGAAAAGCTTAACATTTTGGTGAGTGCAGTAGAAGAGATGGTGAGAAAAATGACTGCAAAAGATGAAAATGACATTCATGAACAAGTGGATGATCCAAAACATTTTGTTTCTTATCTCAGTAGTCATAAGGATTGTTTTATAGATCATCTTGGAGAAGAAAGACCTGTTGATATGACATGTATGTTTGATGACGTGTTTTATACTGACAATTTGCCTCAGTTTGATCGGTATGATGATGATGATTATGCTCTCCAAACGGAAGCTAATCTTGCAAACAAATCAGCAGCTAGTTTGTGGGACGAGGAATTTCACTTACAACAGCTCGAGTACAGTGATCAACCGATGCATATCAGCTATGGAAACGATTAGGAAAGTGCAGCAGATTTTGAAGTAAGTGAAGGATCTTTAACTTTGTGCTTTGATTCATGTCAATTCATCAGATATAATTTCCATGCAATCAGACATCAGCTATCGACAAATCTTGATTTGGATCCTCTTGAGGGCGATGAAAACTTTGTTCCAGACTTCTTATATTTAGAATTCCAGCCCTCAAATGCCATTAATGGTCAGGTTGCACATGAAGACATAGAAGCTGGCTTATATGATCAAACAATACAAGAAGATTCCTTACCTCTCTGTTTTGAATCATTTCAGTTTTTGCGGGGTAAATTGCATAGTAAATCTTCAAATGAAAAGCTTGTAGGAAATCAACAATCTCTCAGTTTTAATGTTGAGGATGAGACAGATGGTGAAATTTTTGAGTGGGTCTTTAATAAGAAATCTTTGCCTAAAATGATTGATGAAATCATTTTGGATATAGAACCAGATTTGCAGCCACCAAACACAATTCAAGGTCAGATTATAGATGAAGGTGAGGCAGCCGAAATACATGATTTAATGATGCAAGAGGATTTTGTACCCTTGTGTTATGAATCATTTTAGTTTATAAGGCAGAATCTTCGTAATATCTCTAAAGAGAAAGATGAACAGCCAATAGGATGTCATACAGTTTCAATAGATACATCGCAGTAGTCTCCTCAAGTTTTTGATGATCCTTTTGCTCATGTGTTAGATTTTGTTTGCTGTAAAAGTTCTTCTTCATCAACTAACCATGCGAAAAAAGAGAATGTTGATAATCATATGTTTCAAGGGTCGCCTTCATTGTCTTGTTTAACAAATTGTTCATTTCATAACCCATACCAAAGTTTGCAATCATATGAGGAGATTGATAAAGGAGGCTTTGTTTCTGTTTGGAATGAACAACAGAGTTCGGTTCTTCACGAAATTCGGGATCCTTTTGACCGCTTGTTGCAATCATTAGAGAAAGACAGTGCAGATGTGAGGAAACGTTTAATATCTAGCTATGAAGATTACTTGGACCAGAGCAGTAATGTGTTAATGGAAATCAATGACAATGCTTATGAAGATCCTTTTGTAGTATCCTTGAAGTCATCCAGCCAATTCATGCTTTCCAAGTTTGTCAGTAGTGAACTTGATTCCAAGTTTCCATGGGAGTTGCCTTTCGATTCTTCCCTTTTCCTACGCATCAGAAAGCATTTGGGAAGAAATCAAATATCAGCCATAATGCTTACCTGGTTGCATTGGCTGTTCCATCTCACTTGACCGGGTGGTGGAAAGAGTAATTAGGGTAGGTTTTCTGAATAAGCTCAAATATGAGCATCTTTCTAGTTTGTTAGTTAGGATTTAGTCATGTCTAGTTTTGTTATGGTTTTCAGTTTGAGTCTTCAGTCAGTTTCCGTGTTTTGACTCCATAGCCAATGGACGAAGGCACTGTCTGCTCTCCCAAGGATCTGCAGTTCTTGGCACCTCCAAGGAGCTAGAGCTACCATCCCTATTAGAGCCAATGGTAGAGTCAGTCTTGTTAGTCCTCCGTCAGAGATCAAAACTCTTTCTGCATCTCATTTTTAGGTGTCTCTCTCCATTCACTCAGCTGCATTCCGCTAGAGGCATGCCATACTCTGATGAAAGGGTCTTGTCAGTTCATTCCCCTCATGTCTTGTACTTGCTGGCTTAGGTATTTTCATCAAATTTATTAATATTCATGACATTCAAAGTTTGGTCTTTCAATGGACAAGACCCATTTCAGTCATTAGGTCTAGGGTTCGCAAATTGTTGTTCTCAAAGTGCTTCAATAATACTTGCAGGCTAGAGGAAGGTTCAATAATTCACTCAAATGATGTTTCTGAGCACGAAAAGATGAATTTTGGGAAAATAAGAGAATTTTTTGTCCACAATAGGCCAAGGAAGGAAAACCTCCTTCACTTTTTACACAGGTGCCATGGTTTTAGAGAAATGTCAAAAATACACTTTCCTCGGGAGAATTGATGCACCTCTAAAGTGACCTTGGGAAAATCAAGCTTTCTCCTAGATCGGTTATCCAAATGACTTTATTGATGATTAAAATGATAACTAGACACAAATATATTTCCAATGTGATATCCTAAGCTCAATTTGGAGTTGAGGAACACCTTCAAAAGTTGACTGCAATAGCACTCTGCCTTGAGGCAGCCTCACTGGGCACATTTTGACCAATCTTGGGAGATTTGAGTTTTGACATGGCAAACGAACTCCACATTGACACATTCTAGTTGGGTTGGAAATTGGCCTCAAATACCTTTCCATCGAGCTATCCTACACCCAATTTGGACACAGGGAAGGCCTCCAAAAGTCTCCTGTAAAAAACGCTACACACAGGCTCTATGCGCCGCGCCCTGGCGCGGTGCTTAGGATTGGTAGCTCCAAATCAATAATGGTTTGCATTTTTGGATTCAGCATGAAAAATCATGATTTTTGGTGCATGGCCAAGAAATTGGGAGCATTTTTGGGGCATTTTTGGTCATTTGACAACTTTTGGGTACAAAACAGGGTTTTTCTCCATGTGCGCCGCACCACTGGCACGACGCTTAGGATTGGGAACTCCAAATCACACATGGTTTGTATTTTTGGATTCCAAATGAAATATCATGACTTCTGGTGTATGGAAAAGAAGTTTGGGCAAGTTGCGAGTCCCCAGGAGGTCAAAAACACTCAAGCAATGACCTCTCTGCCCCTATTTTGACACACAGGAAGCAGTCTTGGGAGAATGAAGTTTTGGAGGGGCAAATTAGCACCAAATTCAGAAATTCCACTTGGG
>APFE030826877.1:44205-58534 GCA_000404065.3 Pinus taeda | reverse complement strand
ATTGTTTTATTAATAAATAAGTAAAATGATTTTAGATTAATTTAAAATATGAAAAAATTAATATATATGAATGTGTTGTTTTAGAAATTTAATAATATAATTTTAATTTGATATTTCTCGATTCATTATATTAAAAATTTTAGTTTAGGTTTAGAGCCAACAATTGTGACTTATTATTATAATATTGATATTAAATATCGAGTTTAAAAAGATAAATAATTAAAAATATGAATGTGATTGATGGGAAATATATGTATCACAATTATTCTATTTGAGATTATGAGTTTTTGTTATTTAAAATGAGTTTTTTTTAATGTATAAACGGATTTAGTGTTTTAAAAATATTTTTTGAAAGCTTGAATTATACAAGTTACATAGCTCAAACTCGAAATACTAACAATAGAAAAATCATTTATTTCTTTGCACTGTGTTTATTGGTTGAAAGAACACAAATCGACCCAGTATGGAATGCTTATCACCATGATTGTACCTCCCTAGAATAATTAAAATTATTTTTTATAAAATAATTCAATATTGTCAAAATTTTGTTGTTTAAAATACATTTTTAAATGCATATATGGATTTAGCTAGCAAAACCTATGGAAGACTCTATTTTTTCAAATTAAACAACTTACACTTAATGTTGTAAATATATCTATTATATTTTAATTAAAATTAATAGGAAAAAAATGCAATATTAATATCACATTTTTATTAAAATGAAAGTGTTACATTTTTAAAAATAAATTGTGTTGATTTTGTATATGAATTACTTTTATTTAAGGGAGTAGTTTTTAACTAAGATTTTGTACAATTTTTGCAATATTTCTCCACCAGTCAAAAAAAATTTGTGTTCAAATATTGATTTGTTTAAATCCATTTTTTTGACTCCATATATGGATTCAACACCCTCAAAAACCCATGGGGCAGTTTGATTGTGAAGAGTTCACTTGTAAAACTTGTAATAAACTCTAAAATTTCTAAAAAGTGGCACTTAAAGACTACTCCTTATTTAGGTGGTTATTACACTGAATCAAAATTGGCAATAGTTAATTATGATTCATATTACATACATAATCAAAACATATAACTAAAATAAATTCATTACTATACAAAACAAGTAGCCATGTGATCTTGAATCTAAAAAAAAAAACCAAGTTGTTCCCCACGATCTTTTATTAGTTAAAATTTCACTCTTACACAACCATTAACATTTTTTATCCTTAACGCAATGGAAAATTGTGTAGTCCAACAAAAAGATAAAATGGCGTTTTCTAGGCAATTTTTTGTTGGCATTATGAATTAGGTGTTGTCCTTGATGGCAACCTACCTAATGAGTTGTTCTTATTTGATATTATAAATATATTTGTAGAAACATTATAGCATCAATATTAAACATAGACCTTAATATAAACATAATTATAGGTTTACTAACATTAATAATCTTGGATTATAGAGATTAGGTTTAAAAAATTGTGGAATTGTGTTCGGTGTTGTAATAATGTTATGTTTGCTCATTTGATTTTATACAATGTGTATATGTGAAGTTTTTCTGTATGTGTAAATGGTAAATTATGTACGTATGTTACTTTTAATTTTATTCAACATTAAATTGTTCTGTTGATATCAAATGTGTGTGTGTTTTTTTTTTTTACTGTTAGGTGAATTCATTGTTTGATAATGGATCCAACTATTTGGAGTTGTCTTCCATTCAAAATTCTTGAAATTGTCTTCCTCTAGCTCCCTTTATCAGTTATGATAAAGTTTAGCACTGTTTGTAAGAAATGGAAGAATGTTTTGCAAAACCCTTATTTCTTGTTACAATGCAAGCATGTCTCTACAAAGGAATTCAGATTTCTGGTTCCTTTCCTCAATAGTGAAGACAATTGTTTTGCTGCTCAATACCTTAATCAGAATGGCACATATCTCAATTTCATTTGCGATTCACAAAATCAAGATACAGATTAGAATCTACTATTGGACTAATGGTGGTTTTATCCTTACCAATAGAATGCTCCCATACACATAACTATTTTGTAACGAATCCATTTACAAAGGCATTTAAAAACATAGGGCCAATACGAATTAGAGATTGGGGATTGTTTTCATTATTGGAAAATGTAAGAAACAAAAAATATGACTGGGTTGTTTTAAAACATATGCATGATAGAATGTCGTCTAAATTTTATGTTTGTAGTAGTCTTGATAGGGTATGGAAAAGGGTTGCTGTTCCATTTGGTGGCACTTCACCCCCTAAGAATGGAGTGTTTTATAAAAATAAATTGTTTTGGATGTATCTAGATAAGGAGTATGCAGATTATCCTTGGTATGAGTATACAATACACTAGTTTGATGTAATAAAAAATGAATGAGGTTTTTCATTTGTTCTAATCAGTGACATATGCTGTATGTCGTTAGCAATATACATGGATCAATTGATATGCCTTATCAATGATGGCTCCACTTCTGTATGGTTAATTGAAGAATTAGATCATTTCCAATTTGGTCAACTGTTTGTTGAACGAATAATTGACTACTTTGAAGATGATTGGGGTTTCATATGGAAGTTGTTGGAAGAACGTTTTGCAGATATAAATAGCAAATGTCCTGGTTATCTTCCATTTTGAACAGTCCATGGTCTCGTTCTTATGTGCAACTGCAGTGAAGTTCCTTTCCTATTATATGACATGATTATTGACATCTATTTTCCAATAGATATTGATAATTCAACTAATGAACATATGTCTGGGTTTTGGTACCCAACGTTGGAGGATTGCAATGATTTGATTGAGTTTAGATTTTGTTGAAGAGATTCCACCATTGGACATGGATATGGATTCTTAGGATATTAGTATTCTTAGGAATCCTATAAATATTTCCATTTTATATACACTCTATGGTTGCCGAAAATATTTCCATTTTTGTCTCTATACATACTATGGGTCTTTATGGTAATACTTTAAAATTATGCTTGTATTTATCTTTATGATGTAAAATATTTCATATTGTTTCCCCTAAAGTTTTCTTAATTACATGTAAATGTGTCTAGATGTTATGCATTTTTATTTGTTTGTATAATTATAATTGCTATGAGTTATGTTATACATGTTATTTGTATTGGTTTTTGTCATTGATTCTCAAACAATGTTATATGTTTATGTACATTTTAATATTTACATTTATATTTTGATAGTATATAGTTCCAAATTTTTAGATATACTTCCAAGTCATATAATTCTTAGAGTATTGTGTCCAAATAGTATGGGTTTTGTTTTGATTCTAATGTGATACATGGAAATTTGGACTTGTTTTGTTTAAGCCATTTCGAAAGAATCATTTCTATTTTTATCCATTTTAAAAAATTCATTTTTGTTTTTAGCCATTTGGAAATGCCTTATACATTTTGATAAGTTTATATGGTTGGAAAAAATAACATATACACTTTTTATGTTTTTTTACGATTTCCAAAAAAAACTTGTGCCTTTTTCATTATTTTGTGTTTGTTTATATTAGATATTTGTTATGTTCCATGTTTATGATTCCATAATGAATATTTTATTATTCATTGTAGACATGTCATCTGAAGGCAGAAGCAATCATACGAGAAAATGAAATTTGTCACTAGAATCATGTGAGAGGCCTAATGAAATTCATCATTTACGATATCAACAAAATAAGGATGCCATAAATGAGCATAGGAGAGATACATATCAGAGAAGAACAAGTGAAGCCACTCTTGAAAATGATTTTATAATTCCTCGTAAGTATCTTACTATGGATTATATAATGGAAAGAACATTTCCTCTTGATAGTTCATTATCACAATATTCTCCTGATCAACATAATCTTGTTGTTCGATGCTCTCCTGAAAATGTTCATAACATTGGGGAAACATATTGCAATCAAGAAGAACGTCATATCGATAACGTGGATGCAAATGTCCACCTTAACCCTTTCGTGTGTCCAATTGCATGTTTTGATGACCAAAGGTTGTAAAACATCCATGGTGGAGGTAATGATGACATTGTGTGTGAGGATTTGGATGATAGTTTAATTGGCCATTTGTTTGATAATTTGTAGCCAATTGCTCGAAACATCGGATCTTCCAATCCTGCTTCTCAAAGTAATGTGGTCCCACCAAGAGAATGAATCATCCCTGATAGCATTTCACGTGGAATAATGGAGGTAACACAATGATATTTTGATTTTTTCTGCGATAGTGGTCGTTTTATTACATTCCTCTATTTACAAAGTTTTTTTTACTAAACTTATAAGTTATTTTATTCTCTTGGAATAGTTACAAATAATTTTAATAGTGGTCTAGAGATTAGTTCCCAAAGTGTTCCATCTACTAATCTGAGAAGTGAACATGAAGCATGTCATAACCTTCTTGTGCATTCTTCTCGAGGATCAAATTTCCATACAAATGTAAATTTTCAATGTTTTTGATTTTCTTTTCATTTTTTAAATTTCTAGCTGGTTGGACATTGAATTTTATGGCATATTTTATTTTCTTCAAACAAGACACAACTCATTTCAATAGAGGCATACAAATTAACTTCGTAGATGTTCCATATACTCATGTTAGAAGTGAAGAGGAACCATCTCATAGTGTTCATCCACATCACCAAACAAATGTAAATGTTGAGTGCATTTCATATTTTTCTCATTAATTCATTTATAGTTGGTTGGACATTGTATTTTGTAACCTTTTATAGAGAAAACATGGTTTCATCTCATTAGATTGGAGAAGTGGAATCCAAAACATCAAATTGTAAAACTAATGTAGATGTTCAATGCATTTTATTTGTTTTCCATTTTTGAATCTTTATTTGTTGGACATTTAGTTTTATAATGTATTTTATTTTTTTGAAACAGGAAACAATTCATTTGAATAGAGGCATAGAAACTAACTCCCAAAATGTTCTATCCACTGATGTTAGAAGCCAAGAGCAACCATCTCATAACCCTCATCCACATAAAGACACAAATGTAAATTTTGAATGCATTTGATTCTTTTTCATTTTTTTCATTTATAATTAGTTGGAAATTAAATTTTAAAATATTTTACGACAAAGAAACCTTTACATCCTCTCAGGTTCGTGAAATGCAAACAATAAATTTGGAAAGACCTTGTCATAGATCCATTCCACATGCTTCAAATTTGGGAAGGGAATCTCATGTTCCCGAGTACATTTTAGAAGAAATTTTACTCTTCCAAATGGTTTTCAACATGGTTTGGCCAATAGATATCATATTCATTTTGATGAAAACCGGATTGCAGTGCATAAAATATTTCGAGAAAATATAGATAGCTTGTGAGTTGTCACATTTGCCAAGAATAATGTCCCGAAATCCAGGTTTTGAGACATTCTGAAGGACTTGTTTGCAGATGATGTAAGAGTGAAAGAGGAGCCCATCGTTTTTGTCGATATAATAACATGGATCCTGGTGAGCAACCTCATATTTTAAGAGTCCTTACTCAAGTTGAAGAAATGCTAATAGCAAGTGTGAATCCTATTTTGCAAGTGACTCATGCTCGAGGTGGGCAATATAAGTATAACAGTCATACAATTAGCTTTCCTCAAGACATTTCTATAATTTTACAAAGTCTTCCCTAACATGTTTAAGATATTGACTTTCTAAATGTGAGGAGACATGCTGCTCAGTCTAAATATTATGAATGTTATGTCAAAATATCTCGAGTGATGGATGCATTTCTTTTGAAAATTTAACATGATCAATATTATCGAGATGTTGTAATTGACTATGATTCAATGAATGCTCTGCTCGAAAGATCAACAAATGTCTCCTCCAGGCTTAAATTTGTCGATTGTGATATTGAATAATCTGAGATCAATGAAACTAATAATGAAGGGTTTCTTGCTGAGCCTTTACCCTCTCATCCTTCTTCTTTTGTTGCTTGCCTACCAAACGAACGAAGAGAAGTGGAAGAAATTAGAGCATTTCTTGATAATGTTGATTCTTCACATGTTCAAGACATGGAATGGCCCAGTATTGGAACTTATCTAGTGAATTAATATAATACAAAGGGGTTATTAGATATGGCATTCCCAACATTGTTCCCCACTGGTGATGCTGATTAGTTGCAACAACGTATTTATAGTGTTGAACTTCATGAGTATGAATTTCATCTTCTTAGGTACCATGATCAGAGATTTGGAAGCCATCCTCGCTTTCAATATTACCTATTGAACATGATAATGTGGCATCGGAGCCAAGCGATTTCTACAGTTTTGGTAAAGAAACATTTACATGATAGCTCAGCTACAACAATTGAAGATTTGCATCACCAACTATCTAATTTACTAGATAATAAGTTGGCTGAGCATCTTATGTGGTTTGGTTCTTCTCTGAGAGGTAGAAGGGCATACTGAACTAAGTGTCGAGCTGAATTGGCTGACATGATTACTTAGTTAGGTTGTCCATCTTTATTTTTTACTTTGAGTGCAGCTGACACAAAATGGGCAGAGTTGCATAACCTCATGCCCATACATTCACATTCTTGTTATTTAAATGAGCATCGTATGAAAATTGAGAATGTTATCTAGTAACCTCATATTGTTTCCACTTTTATGCACCATAGAATCAATATTTTTCAAGAGGAAGTTATCCAAAAATATCTTAAAGCTAAATACTTCTGGTACAGGCTTGTGTTGTTGAATTTTTTTCTATACTTTGTCAACTTTTATTATGATTCTATTTATATTGTTTGTAGTAGCTCTATCTTCATTGTTTCAGATATGAGTGGAAACATAGAGGTTCAACACATATCCATGGTTTCCTATGGTTAGAAGGTGCTCTTGACATGGAAAGATTTGATTGGTCAAATGGTTCTCATGTACAACTTGCAAATAGATTCTTTGAAAAATATTTAATTGCATGGAATCCATGTGACATACATTGTCACAACATAATGGTTCCACGAAGCTTCAATGATGATCCTTGCCTATTGAATACTAGTAATATTTTTTCTTGTAATCTTCATAATGATTACGAAGAATTGTTAAACCGTGTCGAGAGGCACATAAAGTGTACTGTAGATTCTTGTTTACACAAAAAGGGAACTATTCTGACATGTCGATACAATGATCCATGGGACCTTTGTGATGAATCAAGATTGTTCATAGATGATCAAGGAAGAAAAAAATATGAGCTAGCAAGAAATGATGACAGGCTTAATGTACATAACGTTGACCTTCTAAAAATGTCACGTGCAAATGTTAATTGCCAGCCAGTGATTTCTCACTATGCTATCTTAAAATATATTGCTAAGTATGCATCAAAAGCAGAAAAAATCTTTGAAAGTTATCATCATATCTTAACTAGAATTTCAAATTCTATTGGCTTGGAGGATCATGCTTTATGTGCATATAGAAGGTTTCTTGTAGAAATGATTGTTGACTGTGACATTGGAGCGTGACAAGAAACATGTCATATGTTGCTTAAGCTACCTCTTATCGTTTGTAGTCAAAAATTTGTTTCCTTAAATGTTGGAAGAAATGTTCTTAGGAAAATCTTAAGGGATGGCTTGCAATGTTCATCTGAGAATAATTTTGTTCAACATTATCAAAATAGACCTTTTCCAGTTAAACATCTATCTTTGATAGAAACATCAAGATCTTGGACATTTGATAGCAAGCGTCAACAAGATCCATGGAAGCCTAGAGATGTTCATGCTATTATTCGGGTTTGGCCATGGTTTTATTCTATTCATAGTGGGGCTTAAGAGGATTTTGAAACCGTTTGTTGGACATAATTGCTCTTGCACAAGCCATTTCGTGACATTCCCCAAAAAAATGGCCTTTCAGCTGAAATTATTATTGAATATTGGAGGAATTTATGATATCGAGCATGGCATGTTGATCGAAATCTATCAAATATAGGCATTATTGAAGATGAAGAAGATGGTGATTTTTCTAACCAGGAAATGAATCTAGAAGATAATTTTCAAGAAAGGTAGATTTTCTCTCGCTTGGTTCCACCAAATGATGTGAATGTTAATGATCTTCACACCCTTGGTCGAAGGGACTTTGATATATCCTTTGACTGGGAAAGTACAACTATTTTTGATGATGTTACAGAAGAAGCTATTAATTTTATAAGGAATACAAAATCAAGGGGTGATATTATTGACCTTTCAAACAAAAATTTTTCATATCTAGATTCTTTGTTGGAAAAACAACGACTTTCTTTTGAAATTGTTTTAAGGAACTTTGTTGAATATGAGATTCGTGAAGCTCTTCTTATGATTGTTCAGGGCATTGCGGGCAATGGGAAGTATTTCCTTATCTATTGTATTTTTGAAGCTCTTTCTAACCCGTCAAGTAATGGAAGAATCCCTTTGCTTCTTCTTGCCCCAACAGGAATAACTGCTTTTAATATACATGCAAAAACAATACACTAAGATCTAAAAATTCCAATTAAATATATGCGACATGTTAGATATATATTGATTGATGAAATGAGCTCTCTAGGATCAAGGTTGTTTATGAAAATATATGCTTGATTACAAGAAGCATTTCTAGAGAAAAAGAATTGTCCTTTTGGTGGCAGATCCATCATCCTTGTGGGTGACCTTGGACAATTGCCTCCTGTGAGAGATAAGCCTTTGTATGCAGGTAATACAATAGGGAAATTCTTTTGGAACAAATTCAACATGTTGTAACTCTTGACACAATCTTTTGCCAACAAGGGAATAATGAGAAACAAACTTGTTTTTGTAGCGTCCTCAATAACATAAGAAATGTAGAACCTGTTCTTAAAGTTTAGGAGTTTCTTATAACACGGGATAATATGAGGTTGTATCCTAGAGAAAGAGATTTATTTAATGCAGTATTTCACATGTTTCCACCAAATAATTTGGTCTCCTTCCATAATAAGCATATGTTAAAATCATTAAATTCTCCAATTGCATGATGTATTGTTGAGCATTCAAGGCATTCAGAAATCCTTTGTGTTGATGATGATCAATTGGACCATGAAGTTTTGTTGTGTCGTGGTCAGCGTGTTATGTTGACATGCAATTTATGGGTTGAATTTGGCTTGGTGAATGGTGCACTTGGTTATGTTGAAGATATATTTTATAGGCCTACCTCTAAGCCACCTCAACTTCCAATGTTCAAAATTGTTGTTTTTGATAAGTATGTTGGTGTTCCATTTGATGCAAGCAATCCAAACATTGTGCCTATCACACCAATGATAAGAGGAAATTGAAAACAAATTCCTTTGAAGATGGCATGGGCCCTTACAATCCACAAGTCACAGGGATTGACTTTATAATGAGCGTCAATTGATATCGGGAATAAAGAGCAGCAAGGTTACCTTCACAGCCATATCAAGAGTGAAATCAATATATGTTTTACACATTGCACCGCCTTTCTCTTTTCAATGTTATGCCAAGATGAAAAATAGTGCATATGTTACAATTAGGAAGAAAGAAGAGGAGTGATTGAAGTTCATATCACTATGACATACAACTAATAACATTGTGGCCTTGTTTATAGTATGTTTTTTGAATTGCTTATATTTTCCTCTTGATTTAATTTTAATATAATAATCATTTTCATATATTTATGAGATTAATAAATTCACCCTATTCATAGTAATACTTGAGAAAGTTGTTTACATCGTTTTTCATGTTGTTCAATTTAAACCCTTTTTTTTTTCAAAGTGCCTATTGTTCTTTTCTTTGCAACATACACATTCAGAAATAAACGATGAGTTATATGAACCAGTCATTCAAAATCATTTTTATAATTGATTCATATTGATATTAATATTGTGGATTCATATTACATCATGAAATGAAAAAATGGAGGTTTTTAATATTGGCCATCACCATGGCCAATATTCATTTTTTGAATATTGGCCACAATTTTATTCTATTTCCACAATTTTTTCTATTGTATTGTGAAATAAGGCTTATATTTGTAGAAATTTTTATATCATTTGGTTCATGTAACACTAGATTTTTTTTTTCATGTAACATTATAACATTAAGTTTTTTAACATAAATGCAAATGGGGTGTTATGTTTTATGTATATACATATATGTGTGTGTGTGTGTGTGCGCGCTTATTTATTTGTGCATGTCTTTATTGATTTTGATTTTGTTTTTTGTCTTTCAAATGTAGATATGGATAATATTAGTGTCATCTATTATTCCAGAACAATGTGCAATATTATTGGAGTTATAAGTTTTCTTTTGTATCTTCGGAACATGTTTGATAGAAAACATGGGTTCCATCCTGCTTTTATTGATGATCATATTCATGTGCTATATGAAATGAAAACACATGTAAAATACTTGTTACATGTAAACCAGAGGGAGTTTAGAGGAGAACAAGAAGGAATTGGTTGGAATTAAGTATCATGATCATTATCCTCTTGATTTGAATTGGTGCTGCTTTTGTCATCGATCTGGTTATGTTTTGGAAGAGGCCACTCCATAGATGACTTTAGATGGAGTATTTCAAGTTCAATTGTGTATTGGGATTATTTGATGTAAATAAAACAAAAAATATATGTTAAGACTCAATGTTCTTTCTGTGGTTGCAATGTTGGTGAAAGTGATTTTTTTTCTTGTTTTTGTTTTATGTAGAAAATTGTATATCTCTGGTCTTAAAATGTCCTATTATGTCGTTCTTCTTTAAACCCAATGTGTGCAATTTAGATGTGTTTTTTGCATTTATGTTCCTTTGCTCCAATGAAAGTGTTACTATTTTATTTTTTTCTCTTGCATTTGTGATTGTTGTGGTCTTTTGTGTGGATCCCTTCACTTTGTTCATGTCTTTCATAAAAGAAAATATTGTTTACATTTATAATATTATTGGTTGGCTTTCGTGTTCTAGCTGTTTATATAAATATTCTTGAGATTTATACTATTAATACATTCATGTATTGATATCGAGTGTATTAAAATGGTAAAATTATTTATTGTTTATAATGTAGTGATATAATTGTGTTATTATTAATGTGATGATGATTTATCATGTTTTAATGCTTTATGGTTTACAATGTGGTTCTTATATTGGTTGTGGTTTATGTTTTTTATTATTGTTTTGTGTTATAGCATTATTTATGTTTATAATATTGATGCCATGGATTTAGGGCTTATGGTTTTAAAATATTTGATATGACATATATTCTCTAATTTTCAAAACCAATCATCGTTAACATTGTTGAACATTGCGTTATAACAAAGATTGTCTTGAGATGAAAACCATAATCAACCATAGTGAATCATGGTCAACCATGGTCCAACACCGCATTGTAACAAATATTGTCTCAATATGAAAGTCAATGATGGTTAAGGATGGTCATTCATATTTATTTTTCGATTTATAATATTTATCATGGGGTTTAAATAACTTGGATTTATAATATTAATCCATTGGGGTTAAAATATCAATCCTTTCCATTTTTGATACCTTGCATTTTTGATCCCTTAGGTTTATAATATTTTTCTCTTGGGTTTATAAGATTAAACCCTTGGGTTTATTTGTTCTTTGAGTTTATAATACTAATAATTCCTTTGGTTTATCATTTTATCTCTTGGGTTTATTAATCCCTTGACTTTAAAATATTGATTGCTATGGTTTATTAATCGTTTAGGATTTTAATATTGGTTTGTTGGGTTTATTTATTCCTTGGGTTTATTGATTGCTTGGGTTTATTAATCATTTGTTTTTATAATATTAATGCCTTGGGTTTATAAATTTAAAAAATGCATTGGGTTTATTCCTCCATTTTATCTATAATATTAATAATCCATTGGATTTATAATAATAATAGTCCCTTTGGTTTATTAAACCCCAATATTAAGGGTTTAATCCATTAGTTTTATAATTTTTATCCCTTTAGTTAATTTATTCTTTGGGTTTATAACACTAACAATGTCTAAGGTTTATTGATCGCTTGGGTTTATCATATTAATAGTCATGCGACTTTATCAATCCTTTGTTTTCAGAATATTAATTCCTAGGCTTTATGAATCTCTTGTGTTTGTAATATCGATCCCTTGTGCTTCTTGATCCCTTTCGTTTTTAATATTTATCCCTTCGGTTCACTAATTCATTGGTTTTATAATATTAAACTATTGGGTTTATTAGTTCCTTGGTTTATTAAAATTAATGAATCCCTTTGGTTTAATCCCTCTGAGTTTAAATATTAATTCTTAAGGTTTATTAATCTCTTCGGTTGTTATATTGGTTTGTTGGGTATATTGATTCCTCTCGTTTATTAATCCTTTGTGTTTATAATATTATTTTGTTGGGTTTACTATTTCCCTTCAGTTTACTATTTCCTTGGCTTTTTAATATTAAATGATTAGGTTTATTTTTTCTTTAAGTTTGTAATATTAATAATTCCTTGGGTTGATCATTTATTCACTTTGGTTTATTAATCCCCAATATTAAGGTTTAAATAATATTCCTAAGGTTTAATATTAATCCCTTACATTTACATTGTTTATCCCTTCAATTTATTAACATGTCGCTTTCATAATATTAACAATCCCTAGGGCTTGTTGATCCCTTAGGTTTATAATATTCATATTTATGTGGGTTGCTCAATCCTTTGGGTTTAAAATATTAATTCCTATGTTTTATCAATCCCTTCTATTTTTAATATTGATCTCTTGCCATTTTTGCTCCCTTGGGTTTATTAATTCCTTAGGTTTATAATATCAAATTCTTGGGTTTCCTCATTCTTCAAGTTTTTAATATTAATAATTCCTTTGGTTTATCATTTAATCCCTTCGTTTTATTAATCCCATGACCTTAAAATACTAATTCCTGGGGTTTATTAATCGTTTTGGTTTTTAATGTTAGTTCGTTGGGTTTATTGATTCCTTGGGTATACTGATCCCTTGCATTTATTAATCATTTTTTTTTAATAATATTAATGCCTTGGGCTTGTAATATTAATAATCCCTTGGTTTTATAAAACCCCAATATTAAGGGTTAACTATTTGTCCAACTATTTATGATTATGTCAATATCAAAATAGGTTAATCTAATATGGAAATCAACCATGGTAAACCATGTTTATTTTAGGGTTTATAATAGTCATGTTATGGTTTGTATGCATTGGGTTTATAATTTTTATCCCTTAGGTTTATTATTCCCTTGAGTTTATAATATCAATCCTTTCGGTTTATTGATCGAAGGGTTCATATTAATAAACAACCATGTACGACCATGATCAACCATTGTCCAACATCAATCGCTTGGTTTTATTATTCCTCAGTCAATGATGGTTTATTATGATGTCAACCATGGTAAACCATGGGCCAACATGGAATTGTGATAAGGATTGTCTCAATATGAAAAAAATTGACGGTCAATAATGTTTATTTTAGTGTTTATAATATTTGTCTTGAGGTTTATATACATTGGGTTTATAATATTAGTCCCTTGGGTTTAATATTATTCCCTTGGGTTCATAATCCCTTGGGTTTATTATTCCTTTGGGTTTATAATATCAATCCCATGGGTTTATTATTCCCTTAGGTTTACAATATCAATCATGGTCAACCATTGTCAATCATATCAAACCATGATTGAATGTCACATTGTGACAAGGATTGTCTCACCATGAAAATAAACGATGTTTATTTAGTGTTTGTAATATGTATATTGGGGTTTACCAATGTTGGGTTTATAATATTAGTATCTTGGATTTAATATTATTCCCTTGGGTTCAAAATCCATTGGGTTTATTATTAGGTTGGGCTTATAATATCAATCATGGTTAGCTTTATTAATCTCTTACGTTTGTAATATGGATCCCTTGCGCTTCTTGATCCCTTAGGTTTTTAATATTTATTCCTTGGGTACACTCATTTGTTGGGTTTTTAATATTAAATAGTTGGGTTTATTAGTTCCTTTGGTTTATAGTACTAATAATCCATTTGGTTTATTAATCCTTTGAGTTTAAAATATTAATTCTTAGGGTTTATTAATTCAACCATGTTTATTTTAGTATTTTTAATATTTATCTTAGGGTTTGTATACCTTAGATTTATAATATTAGTCCCTTTTGTTTAATATTATTCCCCAAGGTTCATAATCCCTTGGGGTTTTAGTATTAATCCCTTGGGTTTATTGTTCCTTTGTGTTTATAATATCAATCACTTAGGTTTATTATTTCCAAGTCAAACATGATTTATTATAATGTAGACCATGGTCCAACATGGAATTGTGATAAGGATTGTCTCAATATGAAAATAAAAAATGGTCGATCAATGTTTTATTTTAGTTGTTTACTTAGGGTTTTATATATGAGTAGTTTTATAATATCAGTC
>APFE030826877.1:0-27893 GCA_000404065.3 Pinus taeda | reverse complement strand
ATTTTCATATTGAGACAATATTTGTCACAATGCGATGTTGGACCATGGTTGACCATGATTGATTTTCATATTGAGAGAATCATTCTCACAATGTGACGTTGAACTATGGTTGAGCATGGTTGAGCATGATTGACCTTGGTGGACCATGGTTGATTTTGATATTGACAATAATTGTTACAATGCGATGTTGGACCATGGTCATGACAATGTGACGTTGGACCATGAGACAATCTTTGTCATAATGTGACTTGACTATGATGATTATTGACCATGATTGACCATGGTTGATTTTCATATTGATACAATATTTGTCACAATGAGACATTGGACCATGGTTGGTAACAATTGACCATGGTTGATAATGGTTGATTTTCATCTTGAGACAAAACTTGTCACAATGTGATATTGGACCATCATTGACCATGATTGACAATGATTGATTTTCATATTCACCTTGACTAGTTTTCATTTTAAGAAAATATTTTTCACAATGCAACATTTGACCATGGTTGACCATGATTGAAGATGGTTGACCATGGTTGATTTTCATATTGAGATAATCTTTGTTACAATGTGATGTTGGGCCATGGTTTACCATGAATGACCATGGTTGACGATGGTTGAAAATGGTTGAACATGGTTGATTTTCATATTGAGACAATCTTTGTCACAATGTGACATTGAACCCTGGTTGATCATGGTTGACCATGATTATAAACTGAAAGGATTTATATTAAATCCTAGGATTAATATTATAAACCATATGAATAATATTACACCCTATGAATACGAACCTTAGATTAATAAACCCAAGAGATTGATATTATAAACCAAAGGGACTAATAAACATAATGGGTTAACACTAAAAACCCAAGGGATTATAAAACCAAAGGGAATAATATTAAACCCAAGGATCTAATACTATAAACCCTAAAATAAATATTATAAACCCTAAAATAAACATGGTTGAACATTGTTGACCATGGTTTTTTTTCATATTAATATAATATTATAAACCCAATGGATTATAAATCCAAGAGATTTAAATTAAACCCCTGCATTAATATCATAAACCTTGTGAATAGTATTTTACCCTAGGAATATGAACCCTTAAATTAATAAACTTAAGGGATTGACATCATAAATGCAAGGGACTGATAAACCTAAGGGATTACAAACCCATAGGAATAATATTAAACACAAGGAATTAATATTATAAACATAAGTGATATAAACCCTAAAATAAACATTAAACCCTAAGATAAAAATTAAACCATAGGCATAATATTAAAACCTAGGAATATAAATCCTATGGTTAATAATAGAAACTCTAGGATCAATATTATAAAACCAAGAGATTAATAAATGTATTAGATTAATATTAAAAACCCGAGGGATTATAAACCCAAGGGAATAGCATTAGACCCTAGGATTAATATTAAACCCTAGGAATATAAACCCTAAGATTAATATTATAAACTTTAGGATTAATATTATAAACCTAAGATATTAATACTATAAATCCAATGAATTAGTAAACCTAAGGGATTAATGTTATAAACTCAATGGATTACAAAATGAAGGGAATGATTTTAAACCCAAGGGTTTAATATTATAAACCTAAGAGATTGATAAACCCAAAGGATTAATATTAAAAACCCAAGGGATTGATAAACCCCATGGATTAATAGTATACCCTAAGATTAACATTATAAACCAAATACTACAAATTATAAACCCAATATGAAACTTTAATATTATAAATCAAATATTAAAAGACACTAATATTATAAACCTTGTCCCCGGATGCGGGTGCTAAGCGGCGCGAGTAAGGTGATGGGATGGGCGTGCAGGGGAGGCCACCTGCCCGCCATGCGGAGAGGTGACCTGTACGTCGGTGGAGAGGGACATTCCCAATGGATTGGATTAAATGACAGGGGACGGCAGCAAAGGAGCATGTATGCTCCGTCCATTTTCGACTGCGCAACAGAGCTCGGCTCCTCAGCAATCTTGCAGACCATATTAATGACGGACGAGCTTCGAGGTAGGGGAAACGAAATTATAAACGGTGGCAACATAGGCATTACCATGTTCATTCGGGTATGGTATGTGGTTCTTATGCCACCTCTGGTGCTGATAAATTCTAGCCCGGGTTTGATTGCCCAACCTGTCCACGATCCTCTTGGCTTTCTGCATCCCAATTTGGCTCTGTATAGCCCTGTTAATATGGTCAAGCCTCAGAAACGTATGTTGAGTCGTCATGGCTCCAACCGAGGAGGGTCCTCATGCCCTTCAGCTGAGGTGGAGACCTTTCCCCACTGTCACTGCCATTGCCATTGCCCTCATACGGGAGGTGCTAGCCCTCTAAGGCACAACCAATATCTGGAAGCTAGCTCACCTGGGTCTTTGTCTTCGCCTTTTTTCGACTCAGCTGTCTTCACCTTCAAAAACCCTTTGAATTTCCCCTGGATCAACATCCACGTCTCAGTGCTATTCATCGATGAAGCCTAAGACGAGGGCGGAACCAGTGCAAATCAAGAGTTTACTTCACGAGTCAACATTGCGAAGGCTATGGAAACGCCCTCTGCAGACAAGGGGAAGGCAATGGAAAGGCCACATCTTCAGACGGAGGAAGTCCAGACGAAGCCCGAAGCAACCGAGGCGAAGGAGGGCCAAGCTCAGGAAGCGAAAGAATATGGATGGTGCCCAATTGTGGAGGAGGTTCCAGAAGATTGATCTGTTGCAAGGTCTTAGGTCATGTTGCTCGAAAGGGATTTTGTTTACTCCTTTTTTTGGTTATGTCCATGTGTCCAAATGTTTCTAGCATGTCTTCATGTCAAACTTTTTGTGTCAATGTGTCAGTGTGGCACAATGCCAACACTGCGGTTGAAGGTCGGTTCTCGTAATGTTTGGATGGCCACTCTGTGTCAATTTTTCTGTACTCCCCTACGCGAGAGAGTTCTAGTGTTTACCATCGCCCCTGTGTGGGAATGAACAGGTTCGTCCTCTTTTTTTGCTACAAATGGCTGTTCCAGACTGCCATTCTTTCAGGCAACTGGATCTTCCAGACAACATGCTTGTAATTGTAATCTGGCTTTGTATATAATAGAATAGTTTAATCGAGATTTTTTTTTTTTTTTATAAACCTTGTATTAAATCCTAGCTTTTTAGTGTAACAATGTGACATTGAATAAGTTACAATGTAATGTAACATTGCGAGAATGACTGTTAGACTTATCTTCACATTGAGACATTGTTTGTCGCAATGTGATGTTGGATAAGTTTTTGTACCATTCCAATGTTATATTATTAAACCCTTGATATTATAAGCCCAAGGGACTAATAAATCCAAGGTATTAATACTAAAAACCCAAGGGATTATAAACCCAAATGAATAATATTAAACCCAAGGGATTGATATTATAAACCAAAGAGATATAAGCACTATGATAAATATTATAAACCCTAATATAAACATTAATATGAAGATTCATATCATGAACCTTATGATTAATATTATAAACCCAATAGATTATTAAACCCAAGGGATTAATATTAAAAACCGAAGGGAATAACATTCAATCCTAGGAATATAAACTCTAACATTAATAAACCTGAGGGATTAATATTGTAAACTCTAGGCTTAATATTAAACCCTAGGAATATAAATCCTATAATTAATATTATGAACCCAAGGAATTATATTACAAACCCAATGGATTTTAAACCCAAGGGATTTATATTAAACCCTAGGATTGATATTATAAAACTTATAAATAATACTATACCCTAGGAATATGAACCCTTAGATTAAATAAACCAAAGGGATTGATATTATAAACCCAAGGCACTCATAAAAACAAGGGATTAACTCTAAAAACCCAAAAAACCCAAAGGAATAATATTATAAACGCAAGATATATAAGCCTTAAGATAAATGTTATAAGCCTTAAAAAAAACATGGTTGACCATGGTTGACCATGATTGATTTTCATATTGAGGCAATATTTTTCACAATGTGACATTGGACCATGCTTGACCATGGATGATTTTCATATTGACACTCTTTGTCACAATGCGACGTTGGACCGTGGTCAACCATGGTTGACCATGGATGACCATGGTCGTGACAATGTGATGTTGGACCATGAGACAATCTTTATCACAATGTTGTCATGGCTGTTGACGATCATTGACCATGATTTACCATAGTTGACCATTGTTTATTTTCATATTGAAAAAATCTTTGTCACAATGCAATGTTGGACAATGGTTGGTAATGATTAGCCATGGTTGGAAATGGTTGACGATGGTTGACCATGGTTGATTTTCATATTGATACAATATTTTTCACAATGTGATGTTGGACAATAGTTGACCATGATTTTCCATCATTGATTTTCATATGTACCATGATTAACCATGATTGGTTTTCAATTTGAGATAATCTTTGTCACAATGTAACATTTGACTATGATTGACCATGATTGAAGATTATTGACCATGGTTGATTTTCATATTGAGATAATCTTTGTTACAATATGACGTTGGACCATGGTTGACCATGAATGACCATGGTTGATAATGATTGAACATCATAGATTTTCATATTGAGACAATCTTTGTCACAATGTGACATTGGACCCTTGTGGAACATGGTTTAACATGATTATAAACCGAAAGGGATTTATATTAAACCTTAGAATTAATATTATAAACCATATGAATAATATTCAACCCTAGGAATATGGACCCTTAGATTAATAAACCAAGGGATTGATATTATAAACTAAAGGGATGAATAAAAGCAAGGGATTAACATTAAAAACCTAAGGGATTATAAATTTAAGGGAATAATATTAAGCCCAAGGATTTAATATTATAAACCCAATGTGTATAAACCATAAGATAAATATTATAATGCCTAAAATAAACATGGTTGATCATCATTGACCATGGTTTATTTTCATATTGACACAGTATTATAAACCCAATATATTATAACCCAAGAGATTTAAATTGAACCCTAGGATTAACATTATAAATGTTGTGAATAATATTATATCATAGGAATATGAACCCTTAGATTAATAAACCGAAGGGATTGATATCATAAACTCAAGGGATTGATAAACCGAATAGATTATAAACCCATGGGAACAATGTTAAACATAAGGAATCAATATTATAAACTGAAGGGATATAAACATTAAAATAAACATTAAACCCTAAGATTAATACTATAAACTTTAGGATTAAAATTATAAAAGTATGTGATTAATAAGCCTAAGGGATTAATATTAAAAACCCAAGGGAATACCATTAAACCTTAAGGTTAATATTAAATCCTAGGAACATAAACCCTAAGATTAATAAACCCAAAAGATTAATACTATAAACCCAAGGGATTATAAACTTAAGAGATTAATATTAAACCCTAATATTAATATATCAAATATAAGACTAATATTATAAGACTTAAGATTAAACCTTAAAATATTGTTATACATATTATAGATTAATATTTTAAGCCCATGGGATTATAAACCCTAACATTAATATTATAAAATCAAGGGATTAAAAGCCTTAGGATTAATATTATAAACCTTAAGACTATAAACGTGAGGGATTATAAACCTAAGGGATTAATATTAAACCTAGGATTAATTTAATAAACCCTAATATTATTATATCAAACGTAAGATTAATATTATAAACCTTAATATATTATTATACATATTAGGGATTAATATAATAAACTTACGGTATTAATAAAACCAAGGGATTGGTAATATTATAAACCCAAGAGATTGACATTAAACCCTAAGATAAATATTATAAGGCTAAGGGATTATAAACCCTAGGATTAATATTATAAATCCTAAGATCAATACATAAAACCTAAGATTAATATCATAAATCTTAATATTAGTATCATAAATCCTAGTATTAATACCATAAATCTTAACGTAAAACCAAAAATTTATTAACTATAATATTATAAATTCAAGGGATTAATGAACACAAAGGAATAATATTTAACCTAAAGGATTAACATAATCAACAATTCCAAAGGGGGCTAACATTGTCATATGTGACAAACATTGTCATAGTGTATAAACATTATAATGTCACATTGTGACATTGGTTAAATTATAATGTAATGTAACATTGTGACTGTTTGCTGCATTTCGAAGTTGGATATATTTTTGTACCATTTTGATGTTACATGTTAGATTATTAATATTAATCAATAATATCTTTCGGAAATTATGTTTGATTCAAGTTGACCAAACATTATAACCCAAATGTTATAAACCAAATATGATAAACCCCCATATAAACTGATGGCGGGGTTGCAGGCGTTAGGGATAAACTCCCTAATCTGATAGCGAGTTCCTCAATGACGGAGTCAGCTTCCTTTTCTTCTACTCTCAGATCATCAGTCATTAACTGATAGATTCAATTCTTTTCTACTTCTATAGGAACAAAATTCCTGTTAATAAAACCTTTAAGTGTTCCAAAATGACTCCTCAATTCTGATCATTACAGCCATATTCCAAAACTCAACTTCATTCTTTAGCGCTTTTCCAAAGGCTACCTCTGCCTTCTGTTGCGCATAAGGAATGGAATTATTCAAAGATTTATCTGCAAAGATCTGCAATACTACTTGAATCCTTCATTTTTCCAGCGCTGACAGGCTTCAAACAACGTTGGTGGAGTCTTGGTGTCAGCCCCAAAACAAAATGCAAAGCTGTCACAATACACTACTTCAATGGTCAAAGTACCACAATTATGATAACTTACTCGACTTCTAGTTACACGAGATTCTCGTGAACTGCTGTAGTCTTTGGTAGCCTTTTGAGTATTAGTATTGAGAAAACCAATTTTCCAGATTGATGCCTCCTTCTTAACCCATGAACGTTCTTGATCCAAAGCGACTAGCGCACAAAGAAGAAAACAAATGCAAGCTTACACCTTTGGCTCTGGTGAAGCACAATATGACGGAGAAGAGATTGAATTTTAACGACCAAATGAGAAAAAGAGTGGCTATCACGCGGCCAAACCTTAATGGCAGTGGCCGAATTCCCAAAAAAATATACAGACTTACCCCGCCAACGTTTAACTCAGTTGAAATCTAGCGACCCAATTCAAATTCTTTGCATGAAAGGATTGGAAGTCGATTTACGAAATGGGATTGCGTGTCAACTGAAGCTCGGAATGGGCCTTCCTTATCACTTTGATTCAAAGTTAAACAATGATATTTTTATGTTCAAGCCCTGTTACCTTTCTGTCTGATCCAACATGCCTCATAATCTTCATCATGCGTACCATAAATTTATATTTAAACTGCTGTGAACCGCTTCCCAAAATTTCGCTCTCCAAATTTGAAATTCTGCTCTGCCAAACTTTCTTAATCCCTAGTGCAGAACTCCCACAGTTCCTTAAGAAAGTATTGCATTTATTCTGCGTGAACAAAGGATTTCTTGGACTACAATAAACATGAAATTAAAGGTGCATCATTACAATAAACGAAACTATTCAAGGCTCTATACACAATAATGTATAAAAAGGCGATTTAAATTTCCTCATACACAGCACAATAATGCTTCAACGCATTCATCCGTGATACATCCATACAATTTTAATAAATTACCATCGATTTTCCTTTCCAACGCTGAGAGAATTTTTTTTTTTTTTTTTTTTCAAAATACTGCTGGCAACCTTCCTTAGCTACTCGACGGCCAAGTCCTTTTTGTTTTATTCATATAGATAATTTTGCCTCTTACAAAAGCAGCTTTTACAAGGTAATTTAGGATTTTTACAATTTATCTATTTTATGAAAAGATAGCATGTTTTATTTTATCCTATTTTTAACTAGAAAACATAGAAACAGTAGGCTTTTTTTCGTCTGAGTGGCATGCACCTGCTATCCTATTTTTAACTAGAAACATAGAAACAACAAGCTTTTTCCATCTGAGTGGCATGCACCTGCATCAGACTCCCAAGGTTGAAAATGATCATGATCTCCTGATCATGTGTTTTAGTCCTTGTTCTTGTTTTCCAGGGTCCCACACTTTGTTCAGCAAGTTATCATTTGTTGTTGCTTGCTGCTTTTCTCCAGGTCTCCATATTTTATGCTGTCTTGCTCCACTAGCTGCACTTTCATAATCTGTCTCTGTTTTCATCTTGCTGCTACTTCCGCTGCTTCTCTTCCTTGCTGATGTCTTTCGCTGATATGCTTTCAACATGATTCTTCTAATGAGCTCAATTTCTTTGTCCAATAATTCTTCAAGTTGCTGATTTCTTGCTGCCTGCTGAGCTAAGACAGCTTGCTCAATCTGTCCTGTTACTTGTTGACTTATTGCTCTTATGCTTGTTTTTGTTCCGACTGCCACCCGATCATCCATACCCTCTTGTCTTCTGGAACATAAAACTTCTTCTCCCTGCAATTGACTACTCAACTAAGTCAAATGTTCTGCAACAATACCTGCATTCACAAAACACTTGTTAGAAATAAAATCATAAGGCATCAGTGCCTTGTACTCCTTTGCCAGCATTCCAGTATACTGTTCTGAATCCTCCACTATCAGCACATCAGTATGCTGATCCAAACTTCTCAAAGAATCCTTTGAATAATTCTCAAGACTGTCAACCAGTCTTTCTCTCATGTCATCTGCTTCCATGAAAATTTCCTGTACTCGTTCACTGTACTGAACTCTTTCATCTGCTGCATTCTTCCTGTCATACTCTGGATTCTCCAACCAGTATTCCAACAATGCAATTTATTTGTAGCATTGTTGAAGCATCACATCATCATTTACAGTCCCTGCATTCATGCACAACTTGTTAGTTTGAAAACTACAAGTTTTAACAGTCTCACTTGTCGGTTCAGATACCAGCTCTTTCAGCTGATCCTCTTCTTCATTCACATGAACTTCCTCTTCCAACTCAACTGCTCTGAGTTCTTCCCATCTCAACTGTACATCCACTATCTGCTCCAAGTATTCCTTTCCTCCAAATAACAGAGTTTTTGAATCAGTCTTCTGTCCCAGTCCATCTTCTTCTTGCAAAGGAAACAATGTATGATTGACACCATCCTTTCCAAACTTGTAGGTGTTTCTCTTCCCATCATGCATGGCCGCTCTATCATATTGCCAAGGTCTTCCAAGCAATATGTGACACACATCCATAGGCATCACATCACAAACAATTTTATCTTTGTACTTGCCCACTTGATATTCCACTTCACACTGTTCACTTACTAGGAGTTGATGTCCCTTTTTCAACCATGACACTTTATAAGGTGTTGGATGCTTCATTGTCTTCAGCTTCAATTTCTCCACTACTTCTGTAGAAACCAAATTATCAGTGCTGCCACTATCAATGAGCATTTGGCAACATTTCCCTTGGACTTTACACATTGTTCTGAATAAAGCCTTCCTTTGTGGCGGTTCAATCATCTCCTTTGCTAGTTTAAGCAGGACTTTATTAAGTACCAGAGATTCTCCTCTTTTTGGTGTATTCACTTCTTCTGTTACTGCTGCCACTGGTGCCTCTTCTTCAGCTGGAGCAACAATTGCATTCCTCTGCTTTATTTCTGCATTCTCTGGGCACTCAAAAGCTCTGTGTCCTAGCTTATTGCATCTGTAACATCTTGTTTCTCTACCTCCACCTCTGCCTCCTCTTCCTCTAGAAAAACTCCCTCTGTCTCTTGCATCACCTCCTGTGGGTGCATGCTATGTTGAGCTACTGCTAGCTCCTTCTTTAGGTGCTGTAGACCTTCCGCTACCACCTTGACTTTCTTTCGCTCTCTCCCTCTGGCAGACTGGTTCCTCATGAGTTTTTCCTCAGCTTTCAGCGCTATTTGATAAGCTTCCTCTACCTTTCTAGGAGACAATAGACTTATCTCATCCTGAATGTCCATCCTGAGGCCATTCATATATCTTGCCACCCTCTCATCTGTATTTTGGGCTTCTCTAGGTCTTATGCTCACCTTATAAAACTCTTCTGTATATTCTTTCACTGTTAAAGCTCTCTGTCTAAGATTTTGCATTTGTCTAAACAATGTTTGCTGATAATTACTAGGAAAAAACTTACCTTTTAACTTTGCTACCATTCTGCTCCAATTCTTGATTGGCTGCTTACCCAGTCTCCTCCTTTCCGCCTGCACACCATCCCACCAGAGTGCTGCATGGCCTATTAGTTTGGTGACAGCAAACTTTACTTTCTTCTCATCTTACATTTCTTCATAATCAAAGAATTTCTCCATGCTATTAATCCAGTCGATCAGTTCTTCTGGATTCAGTCCTCCTTGGTATACCGGCACCAATTGATTCCATGGTCTAGCTGTGGATTTCAACACTGACTGAAAGAACCTCATCTCAGGAGTAACCTGTATAGCTTCCTCATCTGTAGCTTCAGTTCCGGGATCACTGACATCTCCATCATCTATGTTCCTATCTGATGTTAACACATCCAATCTAGCTCGCAGCTCTTCTATGATTTCCATTATTTTAGCGTTGGCAACAGGCCGTCCTCTTCCACCACGTCCTCGTCCTCTTCCAATTCTGAAAGCCATCCTTCTCCTGCTCCTGAGATTCAATTCTATGTCAGTTGATGGCTCTGATACCACTAATGATGGCGGGGTTGCAGGTGTTAGGGATAAACTCCCTAATCTGATAGTGAGTTCCTCAATGATGGAGTCAGCTTCCTTTTCTTCTACTCTCAGATCATCAATCATTAACTAATAGATTCAATTCTTTTCTACTTCTATAGGAACAAAATTCCTGTTAATAAAGCCTTTAAGTGTTCCAAAATGACTCCTCAATTCTGGTCATTATAGCCATATTCCAAAACTCAACTTCATTCTTTAGCGCTTTTCCAAAGGCTACCTCTGCCTTCTGTTGCGCATCAGGAATGGCGTTATTCAAAGCTTTATCTGCAAAGATCCGCAATACTACTTGAATCCTTCGTTTTTCCAGCGCTGACAGGCTTCAAACAACGCTGGTGGAGTCTTGGTATCAGCCCCCAAGCAAAATGCAAAGCTGTCATAATACACTACTTCAATGGTCAAAGTGCCACAATTATGATAACTTACTCGACTTCTGGTTGCACGAGATTCTCGTGAACTGCTGTAGTCTTTGGTAGCCTTTTGAGGATTGGTATTGAGAAAACCAATTTTCCAGATTGATGCCTCCTTCTTAAC
This sequence comes from Pinus taeda, assembly GCA_000404065.3. NCBI lineage: Eukaryota > Viridiplantae > Streptophyta > Pinopsida > Pinales > Pinaceae > Pinus > Pinus taeda. The sequence goes on along the minus strand of APFE030826877.1, from coordinate 16,684 downwards.
CCATGAACGTTCTTGATCCAAAGCGACTAGCACACAAAGAAGCAGACGAATGCAAGCTTACACCTTTGGCTTTGGTGAAGCACAATATGACAGAGAAGAGATTGAATTTTAATGGCCAAATGAGAAAAAGAGTGGCTATCACGCGGCCAAACCTCAATAGCAGCGGCCGAATTCCCAAACAAATATACAGGCTCACCCCGCCAATGTTTAACTCAGTTGAAATCCAGCGACCCAATTCAAATTCTTTGCATGAAAGGATGGGAAGTTGATTTACGAAAGGGGATTGCGTGTCAACTGAAGCTCGGAATGGGCCTTCCTTATCACTTTGATTCAAAGTTAAACACTGATATTTTTATGTTCAAGCCCTGTTACCTTTCCGCCTGATCCAACATGCCTCATAATCTTCATCATGCGTACCATAAATTTAGATTTAAACTGCTGTGAACCGCTTCCCAAAATCTCGCTCTCCAAATTTGAAATTCTGCTCCGCCAAATTTTCTTAATCCCTAGCGCAGAACTCCCATAGTTCCTTAAGAAAGTATTGCATTTATTTTGCGTGAACAGAGGATTTCTTGGACTACAATAAACATAAAATTAAAGGTGCATCATTACAATAAACGAAACTATTCAAGGCTCTATACACAATAATGTATAAAAAGGCGATTTAAATTTCCTCATACGCAGCACAATAATGCTTCAATGTGTTCATCCATGATACATCCATAAAATTTTAATAAATTACCATCGATTTTCCTTTCCAACGCTGAGAGAAGTTTTTTTGGCACACCCGGTGGTATCAGAGCGGGAACAACTTTCTTTGAAGGTTCAAGTGTTTTTTTTTAATTGTATGTGATGATTTTTGGGACTGATGAATATTGATTTACAGGAATAATGAAGAAATCTCAGCGGGAAGAAGGAGAAGTGAATGTGGCAGAACCTAAAGATTCAACAGAGGTTGAATAAAGTTGCAGATGAGGGAAGCCTACAGGAGCAGTGGGGGATGCTCAAAAGGTTCCAGCAGAGGAACTATGATTACCAAAAGACCAGTTCCAGAGGGAAGGATTGGTGAGGTAAGTGGCAAAAAAAGAGTTTGTTGTGGCAGAGGCTTCATGCAACTCATAAGGGAGGAACTCATGGCAAAGGAGATGACTGCTAAAAGTCATAAAGGAGAAAGAAAAGGTTCAGAAAGAGGCCATAGAAGAAAGGAGGAGAAATATGCCAAGGCGAATGGCAGAAGACAACAGTTGACTCAGGAAGAGTATGAGAAAGAGAAAGCTGAGAAAGCAGTTCATCTTGAGCTATTGATGGAGTTGTTATAGGAAAATGTGAAAGATTATAAGAGAAAATTCTTGCAGTTTTAAAATTAACAGTTTTTAACAGGTAAGTGGCCCTTTTCCCAAATCACTCTATGCAAACAGAGTATTGCTCTGCCTAACCAGCAATTTCAAACTTCAACTCTGTCCTCCAATGAATTGCACGCACATGCCGATTCTATGTGGATCATCAATAATAGATTAAAATTTGGTCTCCTCATTTCCATCACCAACATACAATCAAATTTCCACAGAAAACGCACATGCGCAATGCTTCAACACTAAAGACCACTTCAACTTATGAATCAATCCCCACAATTTTGAAAACACATTGTGCCACTGTTTTCTACACCTGAACTTTGTTTCTTTTATAAAAGTAGCAACATCTTTATCTCTAGAAAATAAAAATTCCAAGATCTTTTGAAATGCATCAATCGTAGCTATATCAACAGGAGAAGGAATTGAAAATTGAGATTCCGGTAAGCTACCTGATAGTATTCCTCTGTCTTCTGATGTCTCAAGCAATAACCCTGTGTTCCGCACCTAAACTTGGTTTCTTCTAGCAAAGAGGCAACATCTTTATCTCCTGAAAACATAAATTTCAAAATCTTTATAAATACTTCAAAATTAGAGATCCCAGTAGGGAAAGGAATCGAATGTGGAGACGTCATTAAGCTGCTTGACGATATGCCAGGATCTGAACACTCCAAATTCTATATGAATCGAGCCCAGCTCACAGTTAAACAAAGATTAAGGAACCACGTGTTCCTCTGACCGAATTTAGCTGCAGGATTTTGGTTGCAAACTTAAAAAAAAAAGGAATTTCACAATGCATCAGATCCTAAAACAACAGATCAGATGGAATCCAACGCATAGTTTATGACATCGAGTCACGATAAATAAATAGTGGTTATAATTTCTCAACATTGCAATCCCAAGTTCAGAAAAACCTATGGTCAATTAACCATCAGCCCATTTACATATATGTTGAGGTTTCTTTAGTGGGATTTCTTAACAGTTTTGATAATCCACATTTCCTCATCTGCAATCAGTTGCGCCACAGATTGTGAACCTACCAACTTGTATCAATCCACTGCGAGGATTAAATACCACCTCTTACGCTGAGATCACTATCTTATACAATCGATGGTTATGCATAGCGATTATCACACAGTCGATTGAACTTAACAAATGTATTTATCATTTCTTTATTCATAAATTTAATAATGCCATGAACTTCAGGAAATCATTATAAAATTTCTCAATCAACCAATATATACAAACTGGAACAAAATAAGAACTTACAAACTTGTGTTGACCAGATAATTAGAATTTATGGCCCTTTACAAACTGCCCGAAGGCTCCCAACCAGAAAACCTCTCACACTCCTTCTCTCTATCTCTCTGATCTGAGAGCTTTGCTACCATTTTTTTATAACTAAGGATAGGTCTTCTTGGTCCTTATCTTTTAGAAAAGCAGGCTTTTCTTTTTTTACATAAGGAATTAAAGCTTGAAGCTTTATTCCCAGATTTTATCCTAATTTTCTCTTATATCCTTTTATTTAAAAAGAATATTTACATTATCTTTATTTTCCTATTAAAAACAAAATACTAAAATTATCACACCCCCTCTTTATTCCCGATTTACAAATGAGGACGGTCTCGATGCTCCTGCATCATACACCCAACCTTAAAATTAATCATGATCTCCTCATCATGTGTTGGGATCTATGTATGTCTGGATCCCACACTTTGCTCTGCAAGTCATCATGTGCTATTTTCCGCTGTCTTCCTCCAAGTTTCCACACTTTATGCTGCATAGCTCCACTGGCTGCACTCTTGTAATCTTCTGCTGTCTTCCTCTTGCTGCTTCTCCTTTGCTTTACTGTCACTGGCCTCTTTCGGAATTCCTTCATCATTATCTGCCTCATCACTTCAATTTCTTTGTCTAATAGACTTTCTCCAGCATCTTCATTTAGACCTGTATTCACAAAACAATTGTTAGAATAAAAATCATAAGGCATCAGTGCTTCTTTTGTTGCTATCACTGTTGTCTCAGTTGTCACTATGGATGTTGCTGCCGCTGTCGCCATAGATGTTGCTACCGCTGTCGCCATAGATGTTGCTACCTCCCAAACTTCCTGTCCCTCTACAACATGATTTGGCTCATCACCTGCAATTTCATCTACAATTTCATCTGCAACTTCATCTGCAACTTTTTCTTCTGGTTCACTGCACTGGCCTCTTTCTTCTGCAATCTCCCTGTCATACTGTGGATTCTCCAACTAGTATTCTAACAATACAATTTCTCTGTAGCATCGCTGAAGCATATCATCCTCACTTGCATTCATACATAAACTTTCAGTATCAACTGCTACTTCTTTTATCTATGCTTCAGACTGATTCACTTCTTTTGCATCTACAAGAACTTCCTCTTGTGCTGTAACAATTTCACAAGATGGCACATCCTTTTCAACACCTTTAATCACACCACAATTGTCAGCTATACAAACACAAGAGTTCACGTTATCCAGCTCATCTGGATCTGCCCAATAATTCAAGAAATCATCAATAATCTTCTCCTCTGTTTCACCAATGGAAACCTCCTCTTTTAACTTTGCTGCTCTGAGTTTTTCCTGTACATCTATCCTCTGCTCAAGCTTCCTCAGCTCCTCTGTTAACTGCATGCTTATCTGTAAATCTCTTTTCTGCTGTAGCCTCTGCCACTTCACTCTCTTGCTCATCAGTAAACCATGTCTCTGGTCTTTCACATTTTCCTGTACCAACTTCATCAATAGCTCAAGATGAACTGCTATCTTAGCTTTCCCTTTCTCATACTCTTCCTCAGTCAACTGCTGTCTTCTGCCATTCGCCTTGGCATATTTCTCTTCCTTTATTCTGTGGCCTCTTTCTGAACCTCTGCTCTCTCCTTTATGACTTTTAGTAGTCATCTCCTTTGCCATGAGTTCCTCACCTATGAGTTGCATGAAGCCTCTACCACAACAAACTCTCTTGCTGCCACTTACCTCACCAATCCTTCCCTCCAGATCTGGTCTTTTGGTAATCATTGGTCCTCTGCTGGAACCTTTTGAGCATCCTCCACTTCTCCTGTAAGCTTCCCTCATCTGCAACCTTATTCGACCTCTGTTGAATCTTTAGGTTCTGCCACATTCACTTCTCCTTCTTCCTGCTGAGATTTCTTCACTATTCCTGTAAATCAATATTCATCAGTCCCAAAAATCATCACATGCAATTAACTTAACTAAAAACAACTTGAATCTTCAAACAGAGCTATTCCTGCTCTGATACCACTTGATGCAGGCCTCAACCCGCATAAACCAGGATCTTCAATACTTTGTTATGCCAATCATGCATCTCAGCCTTTTCCCAAATAACTCTGTGCAAACAGAGTATTGCTCTGCCTAACCAACAATTTCAAACTTCAACTCTGTCCTCCAATGAATTGCGTGCACATGCTGATTCTATGTGGATCATCCATAATAGATTAAAATTTGGTCTCCTCATTTCCATCACCAACATATAATCAAATTTCCACAGCAAACGCACATGCGCAATGATTCAACACTAAGGACCACTTCAACTTATGAATCAATCCCCACAATTTTGAAAACACATTGTGCCACTGTTTTCTACACCTGAACTTTGTTTCTTTTATAAAAGTAGCAGCATCTTTATCTCTAGAAAAGAAAAATTCCAAGATCTTCTGAAATGCATCAATCGTAGCTATATCAATAGGAGAAGGAATTGAAAATCAAGATTCTGGTAAGCTACCTGATAGTATTCCCTTGTCTTCTGATGTCTCAATAATTAACCCTGTGTTCCGCGCCTGAACTTGGTTTCTTCTAGCAAATAGGCAACATCTTTATCTCCTAAAAACATAAATTTCAAAATCTTTATAAATAATTCAAAATTAGAGATCCTAGTAGGGAAAGGAATCGAATGTGGAGATGTCACTAAGCTGCTTGACGATATGTCAGGATTTGAACACTCTGAATTCTATATGAATCAAGCCCAGCTCACAGTTAAACAAAGATTAAGGAACCACGCGTTCCTCTGACCGAATTTAGCTGCAGGATTTTGGTTGCAAACTTAAAAAAAAATGAATTTCACAATGCATCAGATCCTAAAACAGCAGATCGGATGGAATCCAACGCATAGTTTATGACAACGTGTCACGATAAATAAATAGTGGTTCTAATTTCTCAACATTGCAATTCCAAGTTCAGAAAAACCTGTGGTCAATTAACCATCGACCCATTTACATATATGTTGAGGTTTCTTTAGTGGGATTTCTTAACAGTTTTGATAATCCAGATTTCCTCATCTGCAATCAGTTGCGCCACAGATTGTGAACCTGCCAACTTGTATCAATCCACCGCGAGGGTTAAATACCACCTCTTACGCCGAGATCACTGTCTTATACAATCGATGGTTATGCATAGCGATTATCACATGGTCGATTGAACTTAACACATGTATTTATCATTTTTTTCTTCATAAATTTAATAATTCCATGAACTTCAGGAAACCAATATAAAATTTCTCAATCAACCAATATATAAAAACTGGAACAAAATAAGAACTTACAAACTTGTGTTGGCCAGATAATTAGAATTTGTGGCCCTTTACAAACTGCCCGAAGGCTCCCAAACAGAAAACCTCTCACACTCCTTCTCTCTATCTCTCTGATCTGAGAGCTTTGCTACCATTTTTTTATAACTAAGGATAGGCCTTCTTGGTCCGTATCTTTTAGAAAAGCAGGCTTTTCTTTTTTTACATAAGGAATTAAATCTTGAAGCTTTATTCCCAGCTTTTATCCTAATTTTCTCTTATATCCTTTTATTTAAAAAGAATATTTACATTATCTTTATTTTCCTATTAAAAACAAAATACTAAAATTATCACACCCCCTCTTTATTCCAGATTTACAAATGAGGACGATCTCAATGCTCCTGCATCATACACCCAACCTTAAAATTAATCATGATCTCCTGATCATGTGTTGGGATCTGTGTATGTCTGGATCCCACACTTTGTTCTGCAAGTCATCATGTGCTATTTTCCGCTGTCTTCCTCTAGGTTTCCACACTTTATGTTGCATAGCTCCATTGGCTGCACTCTTGTAATCTTCTGCTATCTTCCTCTTGCTGCTTCTCCTTTGCTTTACTATTGCTGGCCTCTTCTGGAATTCCTTCATCATTATCTGCCTCATCACTTCAATTTCTTTGTCTAATAGACTTTCTCCAGCATCTTCATTTAGACCTGTATTCACAAAACAATTGTTAGAATAAAAATCATAAGGCATCAGTGCCTCTTTTGTTGCTATCACTGTTGTCTCAGTTGTCACTATGGACGCTGCTGCCGCTGTCGCCATAGATGTTGCTACCGCTGTCGCCATAGATGTTGCTACCTCCCAAACTTCCTGTCCCTCTACAACATGCTTTGGCTCATCACCTGCAATTTCATCTACAATTTCATCTGCAACTTCATCTACAACTTTTTCTTCTGGTTCACTGCACTGGCCTCTTTCTTCTGCAATCTCCCTGTCATACTGTGGATTCTCCAACCAGTATTCTAACAATGCAATTTCTCTGTAGCATCACTGAAGCATATCATCCTCACCTGTATTCATACATAAAATTTTAGTATCAACTGCTACTTCTTTTAGCTGTGCTTCAGACTGATTCACTTCTTTTGCATCTACAAGAACTTCCTCTTGTGCTATAACAGTTTCACAAGATGGCACATCCTTTTCAACACCTGTAATCACACCACAATTGTTAGCTATACAAACACAAGAGTTCACATTATCCAGCTCATCTCGATCTGCCCAATAATTCAAGAAATCAACAATAATCTTCTCCTTTGTTTCACCAATGGAAACCTCCTCTTTTAACTCTGTTGCTCTGAGTTTTTCCTGTACATCTATCCTCTGCTCAAGCTTCCTCAGCTCCTCTGTTAACTACATGCTTATATGTAAATCTCTTTTCTACTGTAGCCTTTGCCACTTCACTCTCTTCCTCATCAGTAAACCATGTCTCTGGTCTTTCACATTTTCCTGTACCAACTTCATCAATAGCTCAAGATGAACTGCTATCTTAGCTTTCTCTTTCTCATACTCTTCCTCAGTCAATTGTTGTCTTCTGCCATTCGCCTTGGCATATTTCTCTTCCTTTATTCTGTGGCCTCTTTCTGAACCTCTGCTCTCTCCTTTATGACTTTTAGTAGTCATCTCCTTCGCCATGAGTTCCTCACCTATGAGTTGCATGAAGCCTCTACCACATCAAACTCTCTTGCTGCCACTTACCTCACCAATCCTTCCCTCCGGATCTGGTCTTTTGGTAATCATTGGTCCTCTGCTGGAACCTTTTGAGCATCCTCCACTACTCCTGTAGGCTTCCCTCATCTTCAAATTTATTCAACCTCTATTGAATCTTTAGGTTCCGCCACATTCACTTCTCCTTCTTCCTGCTGAGATTTCTTCACTATTCCTGTAAATCAATATTCATCAGTCCCAAAAATCATCACATGCAATTAACTTAACTAAAAACAACTTGAATCTTCAAACAGAGCTATTCCTGCTCTGATACCACTTGATGCAGGCCTCAACCCGCATAAACTAGGATCTTCAATACTTTGTTATGCCAATCATGCATCTCAACCTTTTCCCAAATCACTCTGTGCAAACAGAGTATTGCTCTGCCTAGCCAGCAATTTCAAACTTCAACTCTGTCCTCCAATGAATTGCGTTCACATGCTGATTCTATGTGGGACATCCATAATAGATTAAAATTTATTTCCATCACCAACATACAATCAAATTTCCACAGCAAACGCACATGCGCAATGCTTCAACACTAAAGACCACTTCAACTTATGAATCAATCCCCACAATTTTGAAAACATATTGTGCCACTGTTTTCTACACCTGAACTTTGTTTCTTTTATAAAAGTAGCAGCATCTTTATCTCTAGAAAAGAAAAATTCCAAGATCTTTTGAAATGCATCAATCATAGCTATATCAGCAGGAGAAGGAATTGAAAATCGAGATTCCGGTAAGCTAGCTGATAATATTCCCCTGTCTTCTGATGTGTCAAGCAATAACCCTGTGTTCTGCACCTGAACTTGGTTTCTTCTAGCAAAGAGGCAGCATCTTTATCTCCTGAAATCATAAATTTCAAAATCTTTATAAATACTTCAAAATTAGAGATCCCAGTAGGGAAAGGAATCGAATGTGGAGACGTCACTAAGCTGCTTGACGATATGTCAGGATCTAAACACTCTAAATTCTATATGAATTGAGCCCAGCTCATAGTTAAACAAAGATTAAGGAACCACGCGTTCCTCTAATCGAATTTAGCTGCAGGATTTTGGTTGCAAACCTAAAAAAAAAAAGGAATTTCACAATGCATCGGATCCTAAAACAGCAGATCGGATGGAATCCAACACATAGTTTATGACAACGAGTCACGATAAATAAATAGTGGTTCTAATTTCTCGACATTGCAATTCCAAGTTCAGAAAAACCTGTGGTCAATTAACCATCGGCCCATTTACATATATGTTGAGGTTTCTTTAGTGGGATTTCTTAACAGTTTTGATAATCCGCATTTCCTCATCTGCAATCAGTTGTGTTGGACACCTAATCCTAAATGGGTTAGTGTGGAAGCCGAATGGACAAAGCAGTCCAAGGGACCTTGGGATGTGAATCCCAATGGTCACCAAATGTACTATAAATGTATATCAAATTGTTAATAAAATGGTACTGCATGATTTATCTTTCCTATTGTTTTGGCTGCCCATGTGTGTTTAACATGGTATCAAAGCAGGCGTATTCCTGCCCTGCATAATTAATTTGAGCCATTTTTTTATGGCCTTTCTGTGCAGTTTATTTCTACCATAGTCTCTGCCTCACTGCCCATGAACTCTCCTGAAAGAAGTGCTGTCCATTATTCCCTGACCAACGCTTTTCATCCTGACACCTCTGCTATTTTCCTGTCATTATTCTCTGCCTTCTGCATTGAATAGTTTGGTGTGTGCGTATGTTGCTCTAGCGCTATAATGAAGTGACTATTGGGATTCACGTGATGACTGTTGACAACCCCATAAGGGCTCCGTCAGAGTAGCCATTAGGTCACGGACGTCTGAAACATAAATTAAGAAAAGCGACATCAATCAATATTTCAAGACCTCCAAGAATGTTGCTTTTGTTCTTAATGAATAATTTCTACTGTAAAGAGTCATTTACGCTTCTGCATCTTCATTGATAGCGTTTGCCAGTTCATTGCACCCTGCTCTGCCCCGTCTCTCCTGTCACTCCTATTCATCTGTTTTCTCTGTTTTATCAATTGGTATAGAGAACCTATAGTTCTCAGGGCAACAATGAATCCATAGTAGTTTTCCATGGAATGTATTGTTGTATGTATGGAAAAAAGATAATGACAATCCAGGAGGAGGATTGCATATCCGCAGTACATGATCTGTAATTGTCCCTTTTCGGTTGAATGAAATTTCAGTCTTGTTTCTATGCATTTAAATGTTTTATTAGTTGCACAGAGACTCTACGTCGGAGAAGGAGGGATTGCAATTTCATGTTACGCTTTAGATTGGGCTACTCATATTTGTTGCACCTATGTCAAGGAATTACAAAGCTTGTTTCACATTAGAACCATCAGCTTTCTTACACCTGATTTGCCAATGTGGATCGTGTTGATAAAAGAGAACCTAGTTAGAGTAATCAAGCAAGCAATCTATTGATGGTATAACTGCCACCAACCATTTCGTGTTGCATGTGGCGTAAGAAAGACCCGTGTTCCATAGAGGAAGGGTTTGTGTACAACTATTTGTTTAAGTTCATTGCACCCTGCTCTGCCCCGTCTCGCCTACTCTGTTGACTACTAACCATTTGTTGGAATTTCCAGATTTTCGACTCCCTGAAGTACTGAAATCAGAGAAGAAATCCACACCGGTGGATGGTGCCAAAACATGACCTTCAAGAGTATCTTACTAGAAACGTTTGGCAGCGGAATAGCATTGGCGGTGCCAGTGTCCTCGATCATGTTCTTGATGGTCTGAGATTCAAATGCAACAGTCACTTTGACATCAAACAATTCGTCATCTGAGCTCTTCAAACTCACCTTGCTTTCCCTCGCCATGGCTCTCCTACTAATCGATGATCCAAATAAAAGATGATCTGAATAGAAGATGATCTGAATAAAGAGGACTGAATTTCTCTGTATGTAAGCGAAGAGAACCCGAGAAGTATGAACGACCTTTGATCGAACAATATGAGATGAGCGATATGAGGTAAGGGCGCACATCAAGTTTTGGTTTTCATACTTTCCCAGTAATGAATTGAGTCGACATCGGGTTAAAGCTTTAAAACTATCTTTTGAGTTTGGAGCTTTCATGCATTCTATATATATTTCCTAAGGAGAACCTCTCTGCAAATTTGGTTGCGCACCTCCGGGAAACCCATTAGTCTGTGCATCAGAAGCTTTCTCAACGTCGCCAATACACACGGGGTATGGGATGCTTCTGTGACCTATCTTGACATCTTCTGCGGCCTAATCTTAGCATCCTCTGCAGCCTATTTCACCTAATGTTTGCGGCCTAATATCAGTTCATATGCGGTCTCTCTCTATGATTATATATGTGGCCTAATGACCTAATCATGTGCAACCTTTCTCAGTGATGAAGGGGACTTTTCCAACGAGTGAAGTCTGGGCAGAAATTCATGATATTATATGGAAAAACCTTATGACAGTGATATTGTATAGCTGAACCTTATGACAATAATTTTGGTGTATAACAGTGTCTTTGTAACAGTGATGTATGACATGGCTTGACAGTGATGTGCATGACAGTGACCATGATATAACTGTGATGTGTATAATCTCATGTGAATATTGGCATGATTTAGGGAGCATTTGAGTATTGTTTTTGCCTGAAGGTGAGTGGATCGAGATTGATAATATTGAATGATTTTGAACATATATTGGAGTGGATCGAGATTGATAATATTGAATGATTTTGAACATATATTGGAAAGCTTCCGCAGGTTGAAATGAGAAATTATGAATTGGCTAGTGATTGAAGTTTTTTGGATTCGGTAAACGTTGGGATGCATTCTTCTATGTTCTAGATATTATTGATCGTGGGTATTGCAGGCCTAACCCTGCGTCACTTTTCCTCATTGTTTCACTATTTTTGAGGATTAAAAATGGCTCCAATTAGTGCAATATTAGAGTTAATGGACAATCTAATACTCTCTAATATGAATAATACAGTCAAAATCAACAAGGATTTTTTCTCAGAAATTCAAACATGTCTACAAAATGCACAGGAAAAATTGATTTTTTGCAGCTTGAATCACAGCTACAGCAAGAAGAGCTACATCAAAATAGACACCATTCTGAACCTGTTTTTGTTCAGAACATTGAGACAACCACCCATCAACAGCATGTCAATAATGTTCCTATTCATTGAAATAAAGCAGCAGTTGTACATGCAGATGCAAAAACTCAATCTGCACTTCCCAAGCCCATCATCAGAACTTGGGAACAACTTGTCCACAACAAGCACATAACTCGTCTTGGATATAACAAGGACTTGTCCTTTCATATTCCAGACTACGCCAAGCCCATTCAGTTTCAGAGTGCTGGATTCATTCATGACAGTTCACCTGCTCTTCATGACAGTTCAGCTCCAGCTGTTCCAGACTCTGCTCCTCTTCCACAGCAACAACAACAACAGATCGTGAAATGCCAACACTGTGACCAAGTTTTCCATTTGAAAGATCATTGTTTTGATCTTCATCCATGTAAGCATTGTCATAAAACCAGTCATTCTTCACACAGATGCTTCAAAAACAAACATCCTGCAAGAACAAAGATTCATCTAGGAGGGATCGCTTCTTGGCAATGGGCATCAACAGCCAAGAAGATATTTCAAACACATGTCAGAACTTGTTCCAGAATATTGAACAGTCTTGCAGTTGAGTTTTCTCCATCTTCTCACCTTGTATCTGACAGGGGGGGAAATGATGGTCATCTACAAGCTTCAAAGCAACATCAAGCGAGCCTGAGCCACAACCTGCCACACCAATTTCAGAGTTGTATCCAGAGACACAGATGTCCGTGAACATGCCTTCAGTAGGCAATCTGGAACACTTCCTCTAGCAGAAGACTTCAGCTTCTTGCCAGTTTTGGAAGAATTCCAGGAACAAAATTGAGAACACTTCCTCTAGCAGAAGACTCCAGCTTCTTGCCATTTTTGGAAGAGTTCCAGGAATTGCATTAAGCATTCCAGAGTTGTTGGTCATCCTTAAACCATCACAGGTTGAGACTTCCCTTTTCAGGTTGAAGTTTTACCTTTTATGCGGGGTGAGACCTCCCTTTTATGGTTGAAGGTTTCCTCTTTAAAACAATAGGATCACTTCCTCTAGCAGAAGACTTCAGCTTCTTGCCAGTTTTGGAAGAGTTCCGGGAACTGCACTGAGTGTTCCAGTGTTGGTGGCCATCCTTAAACCACCGCCCTTTATACCAACATTTCAGAGAGCACATTCAGCCTAGTGCTGCCATGCATTTTTGCACATTTTGTATTACAACTCTCTTCTTGGACTCATACATAATCCTTCGGATTAAGGGGGGGAATGTTGGATACCTAATCCTAAATGGGTTAGTGTGGAATTCGAATGGAAAAAAGCAGTCCAAGAGACCTTGGGATGTGAATCCCAACGGTCACATAATGTACTATAAATGTAAAACTCTTGTTAATAAAATTGTATTGCATGATTTATATTTCCTATTCTTTTGTTGTCCATGTGTGTTTAACACTAACAATAAGCCCCATATCCTCTGTTCTTGGTTACCCTTCAAAATACTCTCACTGTCTAAGAAATGGAAGGACTACGTATATGGAAATGGAGTGACTGGGTATATGGAAACAAAATGACTATGGATACAAAAACAAGATGACTGGGTATATGGAAACATAATGACTGTGGATATAGAAACGAGATGACTGTATATACGAAATGGCTGCGTAAATATGAGAGAAAAAATCAAGAGTTGGCATGTAATAAATAAATAGTCAGGGTTTGGAGAGTCGTAGATAGGTAGGTCATGTCATTAATCTGAACGTTAACAGGTGTAGCTGTGGAGGACCAGTTAAGTACAAGTTATGGAGTTTGAAGTAGAGATCAATTATGAAGGAATCATTGGACCCTTTGTCATTGAAGGCGAAAAATATGGCAGAGACATCGTGGTGGTCAAATCACATGATGGTTAATTAAGGAGACATGTGATCATACATGTTATACAAGCTTATGTTTTCAAATTGCTTTTTGAAATAAATTTTTGCATTTACCTTTGGAACCTTTACCTTCCACTTGCTAATATTTTGATGTTTGATCCATAGGTACTTTAGGCATGATTGGTCTTCAAAGTTGATTTTTCTTCAATTACTTGCATACAAGATTTTATTATGAACTGGACACTTGTGCCTGTACTGATAAACAAATTGTTGCTGTAGAATCAGATTAGCTGCAGGATAGAATCAATTGCAGAATGTGAAACAGAGAGTGAAATATGGCTTATGAATGAATGAAATGGAAATGGAGATGAAAGAAATACTAGAAAAGGAAAAATTTATTGGTGAAATATGGCAATGGAATGAAGTGAAACTGTAAAATAGAGTGAAGTGAGATAAGATAATGAATTTTACAGAATGCAGAGTAATTGTGACTTTTTGTCACCACTTATTACAAAAAGCAAATGCAAAATATAGGGTGTTAGAAACTTCTGATTTTCACCCTGTATTTTCTGTATAAGCATGCCAATCAATGATTGGTTTTCAACCTTATATACAATATATATATATATATATATATTTTTTTTTTTTTCTTTTTCTTTTTCTTTTAGATAGGAAAAACAAAGACTAAGTTGGTGGAGAAGAAGGATTCTTCTTCACTAACTTCATTTCAGAATTGTTCTGGAAGATCTTGATGAACTCCTCCTTTGAAATGGTTTTTGATATATTTTCAATCTATGACCATTCACAAGAAGAGGAGTTTGACTTTCATCTATCATTCTGATCCTCACTGCTCCATTACTAAAGAATTTTTCAATCTCATATGGCCCAAGCCAATGAGTTTGCAACTTCCCTTGAAAATATTTAAACTTTGAATCAAATAATAATGCCTAATCTCCTTCTTGAAACCTCTTGTCCTTGATGTATTTATCATGACATTTAGCCCTCTGTCGTTGGACTATACCAGTGCTTTGAACTGCCTCTTGCATAATTTCATCAAGTTCATTTAATTGCTCCAGTCTATGTTTTTGAGCCTCTGATAATTCCATCCCCAACTAGTCTGCCATCTTGAAAGTTCTGATTTGGAACTCTATAGGGAATAGGACTTATTTCCCATAAACAAGTTCATAGGGTGTATGTCCAATTGTGTTCCTCCATGTAGTTCTATAGGCCCATAAGGCTTCAGGAAGCCTTTTGGCCCAATCTCTTCTATGTAGATGCACAGTCTTGGTGAGGATTCCTTCGATCACTTTATTTGTAGACTCCACTTGACCATTTGCTTGTGGATGATAAGGAGTAGATTTCCTATGCTTGAACTTGTACTCCTCCACAAGCCTTTCCATCATGTTGGATGTGAATTAAGATCCCTGATATGTCACAATTTCTCTTGGAACACTAAAACGAGTGAAGATGTCATCAAAAAGAAAATTAACTACAGATTTTTCGTTAGCAAAGTGTAATGCTTTGGCTTCTACTCATTTGGTGACATAATCAGTGCATAGCAATATATACTTTTTCTAATTAGATGGAGGATTAATTGGTCCAATAAAGTCTAAAGCCCACTTTTCAAAGGGTTCAATAAGTACGTGAGTTTGTAATGGCATTTCATATGGGGGGCAGGTTTCCCTACCCTTTGGCAGCTGTCGCACCTCTTGACATATTCTTTAGCATCTTTGAAGATGGATGGCCAATAGTATCCTAAAGAAAGGATTTTATAGGTTGTTCTCTTGTGAGCAAAGTGTCCTCCAAATGGCTCATCATGATATGCTTTGAGAATATCAGGCATTTCATCTTCCCTAACACACCTTCTAATCATAAGATCTAGCCCTATTTTATACAAATCGTTAGTGATCCATGAATATCTTGCACTTTCTTGAATAATCTTTCTTTTCTCTCTAGGAAACAAATGTGAAGGTAACTTCCTTGTAACCAAGTAATTAGAAACATCTGCAAACCAAAGAGTTTGAGTAGTTACTGTAAAAAGATATTCATAAGGAAACTTATCTTCAACTAGAGAGTTTTCTTTGATATTCTGAATCTTGGACAAGAAATCAGTAACTGTGTTTTGTTTTCCAGGTCTATTTAGCACAATAATGTTGAATTCTTGCAAAATTAAAAGGCAGCTTGTAACTATTCCATTAGTAATAGGTTTATTCATCAAATATCTAATTGCAAAGTGATCTGAATGAACAAAGGCTTCATAGCCTGTTATATAGTGTTTGAACTTATTAATTGCATGAACAACAACCAAAAATTCCTTTTCAGTCATAATATAATTCAACTTAGTGGGAGTCAAATTCTTACTTGTATAGTAAATGGCATAAGGAATCAAATCTTTTTATCCCAATATAGCTCCTAGAGCTGTATCTAAAGCATATGTGGAAATATGGAAAGGAAGTTTCCAATTTGGACCTCTTAAAATAGGTGCTTCAGAAATTTTTGCTTTCAAGGTTTCAAATGCTAGTTGGAAATTAGGATTCCAACTGAATTCATAATCTTTTGTAAGCAATTTGAAGAGTGGAGATGCTATTTTAGTGAAGTTTTCTATAAACCTTCTATAGTATCCTATAAATCCTAGAAAACTTCTAACATCCTTTTGGCAATTTGGAATTTATAACTTAGAGATGACTTCAAATTTAGATTTGTCAACTTTAATCCCATCTCCCGAAATGTGATGTCCTAAAACAATACCTTCTGTAAACATCATAAAACATTTTTCATGGCTTAATGAAAGGTTTGTTTCTTTACATCTTTTAAGAACTTTTTCCAAATTTTTTAAAGTTTCTTCAAATGTGTTTCCATAGATTGTAAAATCATCCATATATACCTCTACACAATCATGTATTAGATCAGAGAAAATTCCCAGTACTTCTCTTTGGAATGTTGCAGGAGCATTACACAACCTAAAAGGAAGTACTCGGTAGGAAAAAGTTCCCCATGGACAAGTAAATATGGTTTTATCCTGATCCTCAACTGCTCCCTGAATTTGATTATAACCACTAAATGTTGGAAATAATACTGAGAGGGGGGGGGGGGGGG